>CAKAOH010023058.1:0-46194 GCA_916701665.1 Sebastiscus tertius
TTTATTCTTGAAACACTCGAATCACCACTTGCACTATATTTTAAAGTTTTGTTTTTGCTACTAATATAAAATTATATTTTCTCTTAATTTTCTGTTAAGAGAAAAAAATAAGAGAAATCAACTCCGGATGCACCAAACGTTCTTAACCACCGAAATCTGCTCTTACCCAGGTGTGCTGAATCATGAAACTCATTTGATCATAAGTTAAAGACCTGTGGCCGATTGTTTATTATTATCAATGTTAACACATAACAGATAACACTATATAAGGGCAGGTGTTGTGCTGTGTGCAAATAATCAGGCACGTGTCCAAGAAATAGAAAGATAGATTGATTGATTTTATTGATCCCAAATTGGTAAATTCAAGAACCGTAGTAGTGAAATTGAGGTGCTGTTAAATAAACTTAAACCAATCAAACATACGATTTTCCAGAGCGTGAGTACTGGTGTTACTAGTTACTAATTGGGATCAATAGACCATGAGTATTTCTTTAGCCCACAAATTTGATAATCCAATCATTATAATAACTCTAAAACATATAATAATCTAAATTAGATTTTATGATATTCATGCCTTATTTTAGGTTCTTCAAATTTAAAATTTATGTTTCCTTGCGTTGGACAAACACTCTGTGGAAAGTGAAAACAAGATGTTTTTTTCTTATCTTAAGAGTGCTCTCGACCAGCTGTAAAATGTTCTCTTACCTAAACATCAGTGAATACCAGAGATCAATGGGTATTAACAAAATAAGAACAAATCCTGGATATGAACAAAAATAAGAGAAAATATCGCTTTCAGAACAGTGTGGGCTTCGACACCTTCAATTTGAATCATGAGCAGTATACAGTATGTACTGTTTATTAATTACAATTCCTACCCTTTCAGTTTGGAAAGATGCCTCTCAATGTGTCACCTGTTTACTGCGGTCCAGTTCAGCTTCAGGTGAGCTCACACTTCTCCTCTGCGTTCTGTGTCGTAGGAATCGTTCTGGTGGCCATCAACCCGTATGAGACGCTGCCAATCTACGGGTCAGACATCATCAATGCCTACAGCGGTCAGAACATGGGAGACATGGACCCGCATATCTTCGCTGTGGCAGAGGAGGCTTACAAACAGATGGCCAGGTTTGTGTGTGTGTGTTACCTGAGTAGCCTCGTCCTAGTCTCCGTGTTGCTCGGCCCTCCCTCTCTCTTCTGGGTTTGTAGGTCAAAGCTGAGCCAGAAATAGGCTCATGGTGGTCTCACCGTCTCTCTCTCTCTCTACCTCGCCCTTTTAATACTGCTTTTCTCTGCAGGAGCCAACCTGGAGATCTCTTCGGCTTCCCTCTGGGAGGTTATGTCATCAACACACTAACATGCACATGTATACTAACAGTACTGTATATCAAGTTTAATGAGTACTCAGAGCTCCCTCCCTCCTTCCTTCACTAATGCAGGGCAGTTTTAGTTGAGGATGACAGTAGTCAGCAGTAGCCCTCTCAGTGTGTCCAGTGTGACGTAGCACTGTTGGCATACAGTTGTGCTACTCCATGTGTGAGGACCTTGCATGCAGTGTAGGGCTGCACAATTAATTATAATCCTAGTCTAAAATGTTAGTTACCGGTCGAATCTCAGTGGGCAGATACAGAAACTGCAAAGGTGCAGTCACCTTTTGTCACCAGCTGAAACCTGGGAACAACCAGCAGAGCCCGATCCACCGATCTAAAGAGACGCACGGGCACATAAGGAGTCAGTAAATCAGTGATATGTTTTAGACCGAGGACGTTTAGTGCTTTTAAAGTTATCCGTAGCATTTTAAAATCTGTATGAAATCCACCATGTGAATGGCCTAGCACGGGGGTAACAATGAAGCTCATATTTTTTACATTATAAAACTAAATATTTGGAAATAAGACACAAAGTATGCAATTAAAAGACTCCCACTGGCTGGAACAAGTTGCAGCCAGTGGGAGTCAGGGCATGGCATTCGGTCTAGTAAACACTTGGCTCAAGTGAAACACTAGTTAAGTTTATTTGTATAGCCCAGTTTGACATACAGTGTCTCAATAGGCTTCACATGCCCACAACAGCATGCCAAGGTCTCTAGAAAGACGAGGAAACCTTCCCAAAAACTCTAAGATATAAGACAAAAAATAAATGAAAGAAGGCCCGAGAGAGGAAATTCAAGCAAAAATTGTAGCCAGAAGTGGAAAAATGCCAAATGCAAAAGAGAAAAAGATCACAACAGACCAGCCTGCCTACCTGCAGCTGGGAGTTTATTTCAAAGAAAGGCGGCTCAGTAGGACGAGGCAGGGCCTCAGGATTTTATTTCCATTTTTTGGAGAATGAGGACGGTCAGCCTGCTGAGATATTAAAGCATGAACAGGAAAACAGGGGATTACTAATAAGGTGTGTTAACACCTGCTCTGGCTGCAGGCACTGAACATGTTTGTTGTTGATAGAATCTGACACTTTCTATCTGCCAGAGTCCTAACTCTGGCACACTCTAATTATTAAACTTCCCAGCATCAGTTCACATCACAGTCATCATCACACTTAACCTTTAGCTCTGTCTTCAACACCCTGATGCCAGTCGGAGCCAACACTTCGCTTCTCCTGACTGGCACCAACTTTCCACTGGGCCTCAACACTAACACATGATATATACGTACAGTTACCTTATGTTGTTTTTCCTTGTATTTATGTTTTTGTTCAATCCGTCAGGGACGAGAGGAACCAGTCGATCATTGTGAGCGGGGAGTCCGGAGCAGGAAAGACGGTATCCGCCAAATACGCCATGAGATACTTCGCCACGGTCAGCGGCACCACCAGCGAGGCCAACGTGGAACAGAAAGTCTTGGCTTCCAACCCCATCATGGAGGTGAGAACGGGAGGCTCTCTGTTGAGAAAGACCTTCCAGTTTTATCTTAAAAGAAAAGCTGTTTCCTCCTGACACTCAAAGAAACCCACAACGTTTCTTAAAAACTATAAAATGAGGAACATATTTTGTGATTATTTGTTTTTCTAAAATAAGTCAGTCGATGCAGAATCACCATCAAAGGCTTTTTCTGCTCATTGAAATCACTTGATGCAACCTGTGTACTTTAAATTACAGGTCAAAACACTTGAAATGAAATGTGTTGTGGGTGTGAAGGACTGGTAAAAGCTCCTTTCCGTAGCTGTGAATTTGTCTTCAAAGTGAAAGTCTTGCATCATTTTTCCTGGCAGTTTGCGTGCGTGTAGGCTCTCGATTCCTCGGCCCAATTACTCGACACTTTATTCACAAGCTTAGTTCATTAAAGGATCCTCTCCTCTTATCTCCACTGGCATTTACTTACTCCCTTCCCTTCAGTTTCTCCACTAAACTCTGTGTCTTTCTCTGGCCTCGAGTTGCTCTCCGCTGCGATACAGCAGGTCTTATTCTTAACTGTGTGTGTGTTTTGTAATTCTTCCTGTAGAGTCATGAGGACAGGAGGGGTTGGAGAGCTCCCCTGTGCCCATATGCCGCCCTCCTCCCCTCCTCTACCTCCTGACATCCCCCACCCTCTCCGTCCTTTCCAACCGCTCCGCTAACATCACTCTCTCGTCCTCCCAGCCTCCACTTTCACCTCCAGCCAATCAGAGACAAGTTGACAGAATGAATAGAAAGCTTTCTCTCGTCGCAGTGATGTCACTTTAGCCTCTGAGCCTGGATGCAGACTAGATGGTTGCGTCAGCCTTTTCGATATTACAAAACCTGTGTGTGTGTGTGTGCGTGAGAGGGGGAAAGTGTTTGTGCTTAGTGTTTATGTGTGTTTGGCTGATGCAGGCAGAGACTGAAATACCTGCTGAAAGACTCCTTGTCCGCAGTGAAAGACTGTGTGTTCGGCCTTAACTCAGCAAGAACCCTCTGCTCACACACGACTTAACTCGGCTCTAGCCGGCTGGTTTTATAGCCGGTATGTGTGTGTTTGTATGTAGCCCCACCCGTCTACCCACAATTCCTAGTAGGGTCATTGATCAATCCTGTATATTGGACTAAGGCTGCTGACTTCAGTAGATTTATTTTCCGATGTGTAGTAGCTCAGCAGGAAATGCACATCAACATATTCACATCTTGTCTGTGGAAAGACAGAAGTTCATTAAACTACTGATTTTTTTTTAATATCTGGACTAACCACAAATAATCTTTATCTTATTTCAGGTTGTAAACCACAGTTTGAGGCTCTGGCGTATCAGAGCTCCTAATTTATACTAAAAATTTCTAGTAATGAGTCCTAGCTTAGGAGTGATTTAGGAAACTTCTCCGAGCAGGAAGGGACAGAAACCTTTACCTTAGTGAGGAGGCGTGGTTGACCCCCTTTGCTAGTATGATGCACTCTTTTATAAAGGTGTGATTGGTTGATGCACTCTGATGCAAACTGTGCTCTTAGTAATAATGGGCATAGATTGGACATTGAAATCGATAGGCCTAATAATAATAATAATAATAATAATAATAATAATAATAATAATAATAATAATAATAATAATAATAAACTTAATTATATAGCACACTGCATCACGAACATAAAAAGTTCCAAATTAGAAAGTTCAATGCAGCCAAGAAATAGAAACAGATGAAAGACGACGAATAAAAGCCTTAAGAATAAATCAATGAATAAAAGCATAAAACAAAAAGAAAAACTCTAATTAAAAGCTGTTTTTTAAAAGAGGACACTAATAGAAATGTGTGCACAGAATTGAGTCTCTATTAAGACGTGGTGTGATTATGAATATGATTTTATGTAATGAGCATCGCTGTTGAATAAATTGTTAAAGCCATAATTTAAAAGTATCCCACAAAATGTTTTTAAAAACACAGGCCTACTTGTGCTATAGCCTATTCATGTGCTGATATTTGTTATATTAATTTACCTGTGTTTATTTACCACGCTGCTAATTTTAATCTATTTGATATTAACGGGGAAAATTGCTCAGCTTTCATCAGGTTCTGTGCTTGCTGGCCAGTCTAAATAAGTAGCGGTGCTGGTTGGTATGTACATTTCCACACCGGCAAACAGAGTTGCATTTTTCCAGGAGCCAATATCCTAGTGTTGTGATCACTTTCATTTAAAGCGTTATTGCGTTGGTCGGGAGATGTTAGCGCATCTAATGAAATCGACCACAAACGTGATCCCTGCATGATCTAATCTGTAGCATTTCATTAACTCACTGTCATTCAGCGTTTGGAGAATATTTCTCCTATCTCTTTGTCTTTCCACCGTTTTCTCATCTGCTTAAGAAACACTTAAACCTCTTAAAAGTCCTCCTCCCTACTCCTAAGAGTTTGTAACCCTAAGGGCTAAGATGCTCTGTGAACTTTTATCTTTACGAGGATCTAGTCTTAACTGTAAGAAGAAATGCTTAGAAAACGCCATAATTCTAAGAAATGTCTTAGTATTTCGTCACTAAGAGCAACTCTTTGTACTAGGAAGCGTTATGAATAAGGCCCCTGGTGTAAAGTACTTTTGAGAGTCAGGCTAGCTGTTTCCTCCTGTTTCCAGTTTTTATGCTTAGGAGTCCTCCCGTCTTTATACTAACAACCACAGTAAAAGTTGCCTTTCGCTGTTGTGGTATCCTGGGACACTTGGAACTACTGTTTGTGCAGCCAAATGGCGTTTAAATACAAATGTACCGCTGCACCATCTGCTCCATCTAAGTTTAAACACCATCACCATAATATGTTATATCTGTTTTTGCATTTTGTTTTTCTTCAGGCCATTGGAAATGCAAAGACCACCCGAAACGACAACAGCAGTCGCTTCGGGAAATACATCGAGATCGGCTTCGACACCCGCTACCGTATCATCGGCGCCAACATGAGAACATACCTACTGGAGAAATCACGAGTGGTGTTTCAGGTGAGCGCACAAACGCACACTCAAGTTTGCATGAACGCACACACGAGGTGCTTTGTTTATACTTGCGTGGATGTTTGATTGACTTGCACTCATTACAGTCTATTACCCCTGCCTCAGCCATCACAGACCCATGCACAAAGTTAACCTTTGTATACTTCTACATTAGCTTTTAGATCACGCAGTAACCTCTTTGGAGTCTGTCTTTTCAAAGCACAGTCTAAAATCACGTTGGCAATGTTGTGTCCTTCAGTCATCTTAACTGGGTTCCTGAAAGCTGAAGGGTCCTCGAGGACGTTCTTGTACATGTTGTTCATGAAACACTCAGTTCTTTAGCATTTATTTTACACTCTGGCGTCTTGCAGGGTTACAGGCAAAGAAGTATCATGTGTGATTTGTTATAATCTGCTTTAGCTTGTTTCCTTGACATTGGAAGTGTTGCTTTTGCTAAATGATTCCTCAAAGCCTGTCAGCGGTAATATATTTACACCATTTACTACAGCCATAATATAACACATTCAGAGGTTTGTTGGCTGGCATCAAAATGATTGTATCGTCGCCAAAAATCTGTGAGTTATAGCTTACTGCCTAGTTTAAACCATTACTGTGAAAAGCCCATCTGGAATCTCATTGATGACAGCTTCAAACATCACAATAAAACTACCTTTAAATTATTTTAAAATTACATTTCTATTATGGTGTTATGTGTGTATGTTCGGCACTCACCCCTTAAATTGAAACGTCACATTTAAAACGCAGACTGTCTCCCAAATTTGTAATCGTAAATAACACAACCCACTCACCTAAACGCACAGCTACAAGCACACTGGGACCGTGAATCAGTAGTTAATTGGCTTCCAGTGGCTCATACATGACTGGTGTTGCTGCACACGCCATACGCACACATGCATGCACGCACAGACAGCAAATAGTATGCCTCGGGTCATATTGTGAAGTATCAGATTCTATTGGCTGGTCAACAAGCAGGCGACATGTGGAGAAAGACACTTGCGTAACCCCGGTTCTCTGAATAGTAGGAGTGAGATGTCTTACTATGGGATAGTTCTCCTGAGTGTATCACCACTCAGCTAACATGTCACCAGTTGTAGGGGGCACACAGTGACCTAGTAGTTTAGACAGATACCATATAAATGCATCATCCCCGGTTCGATTCCAGCTGTTGCATGTCATACCTTCCTCTTTCTCCCTGCATTTCTTGTCTCTGACTCTACTATCACTATCAAATAAAGGCAAAAATGACAAAAATAATATTTAAAAAAATTGGACGTTTCACCTCTCATTCAAAAGGCATCACTTCTGACTGACTGTTGGGGAGTCCCAGGTGTTAAATGGATAGTTCAGGTGTTTTTGAAGTGGGGTTGTATGAGGTACTTATCCATAGTCAGTACATTACCTACAGTAGATGACAGTCAGCGCGCCCCCCAGTTTGGAGAAACAGACAGGAGTTACCACACAGAACCAAAGCGATGTAGCGTGCCGTGGACGGGGCCGGCAGCAAAACGTATTTTGGCTCACCTAAAAAAATCATGATCAGTTCAAGTGTACGCTATATTTAGAATATTTTTGCTGGTTTACCTTGCCGCGAGACAGCTGTGCAGTCTACGTTTCCGATAGGGAACTGAAACCGTTATCTGTGCTCTCGCCAAAGCAACCAGACTACATCGAAAAAAAAACAGTTTTTACCTCACAGAACACTGGAGCTGCTGGTCTACCGCTGCCTCAATCAGTTAGTTTGTTTGTGTGACTTTGATGATCAAAGTCAAAAACTACAGGTTTATTCAATGGAGTCTGGTGGCTTTGGTGAGAGCATAGATGGATACAACAGCTTCAGTTCTCTGTCAGAAGGGGCTCTCTGACGGCAAGGTTAAGCGGTGAAAATATTCTAAATATAGCGTACACTTAAACTGATATTGATTTTTTTTAGGTGATCCTTTCTTTTAGGTGGCTAAAATATGTTTTGCTGCTGGTCCCGTCCACAGCAATGTATTGTTTTTCTCCGGTGTTGGTACTCCAGTCTGTTTCCCCAAACTGGGGGTTGTGTCGACCGTCATCTACTGTAGATAATACACTGACTCATTCAACCCCACTTCAAAACACCTGAACTATCCCTTTAAACCTCTCTGTGAACGACCATACAGACCCTTATTTTACCTTCAATCCAACAATAATGCTAATCCTGGTCAGAACTTTTAAAATGTCCTCAGTTTTCAATATTGAAGGTGCTTGAAGTCCTCACAAGTATGAAGACATGCAGTCAGTCAACCAGACACAACACACCCAATCAGTCTGTTCATCAGCAGCACTCAACCAACATTAACTGTCAGTCTGGCCCCGGTGTCCTTTAGAGCAGAAGAAGTATGCGGCAATAACTTCCTTCTCCACAAAGACAAGTAGCAGGAAACAAAGTAAACAATACATCTGTCACACCGGGTTACACCACGGCACTCCTTCCCCCTTTTTCTCCCCCTCTTTCTCTCTGGTGTCAAAGACTTTCTTACCCAAGTAATGATTTCATTTGTGTCCTTTTCTTGTCTAAATCCTTCTTTAGATATCATTTTCTTTTTTTTTTCATGATCGTATAACTTTATATGTTGTGGTTTTGTGTCCAAGTTCTATCTAGATAAAGTTTACTTGCTTTATTGTATATTCAGCGGGTGTGTTTGCTCACTGGTGGAGCCAGTAGGGCAGTGTCTAGATAAAGACACATATTTTAACTCTGCACACACATTTACACACACACATTTACACACACACACACACTCTCTGTCTTAGACAGCAGCACTGTTGAGGAATGAGGATGTTGTCGGATATACGTGAACACTTTCCTTCTCACATTTCTCACATGACTGGCTCCAGTACCACCCATTTATAGGTGTGTGTGTTTGAGTATGTTTGAGGGTAGTAGAACCAGTGTAGGACACAGGTAACAGATTGTTTTCAGCTTTCTGACATCCTTTTAACATTCGAGTAATTCATTTTCGCTAGAAGTCAATCGATAGGTGTGTTATAGATGCCCGTTTACTGTATCAGGTATTACCTCATCATAGGTATGGAAATTAGGACTGCAAATAACGATTATTTTCATTGTCAGTTATACTGTTGATTATTTTCTTGATTAATTGATTAGTTGTTTGATCTATAAAATGTCAGAAAATGGTGAAAAATGGCGATCAGTGTTTCCCAAATCCCAAGATGACGTCCTCAAATGTCTTGTTTTGTCCACAACAAAAAGATATTCAGTTTACTGTCATAAGAGGAGTAAAGAAACCAGAAAATATTCACATTTAATAAGCTGGAATCAGAGAATTGTCTTTTTTTTATTCCTTAAAAAATTACTCAAACCGATTAATCGATTATCAAAATAGTTTCCGATTAATTTAATAATTGACAACTAATCTATCAATCGTTGCAGCTCTAATGGAAATGCATGCGCATGTGGGCCACGTCTTGTGTTTGATTTCCTGTATGTCTGGGAAATTGTGAGTGTAGAAAATAAACGTATAATATTCTCATCTGACTCCATAATATCTCTTGACATGGCACTAAATCACCAGCTGCTCCAGAGCAGATGTTAAACTGTCAAACTGTATACTTGTGAAGAAGCACATATGACTAAACATAAACGCAGACACACGTCATTTTTCCTGCATGAATGAATGTAGGTCGAATGTGTAGATGAATACCATTCATGTGATGTTTTTGAATAAACTGAGCATGCTATATGTGCACATGCAGCATTTACCCCACGTCATATGATCTTCATGCTTTCTTGCAGGCGGACGAGGAGAGGAATTATCATATCTTCTATCAGCTCTGTGCATCGTCACATCTGCCTGAGTTCAAGAATCTGAGGCTGAGTAAGTATCATACATGTGTGCATGTATCCACAACTACACAGAGCTGCACAACTGACTGTTGGTCTAAACTCTACATTCACGTCATAAGCAATTACAGAAACAGTAGCCTGAAGTCGGAAGGAACAACAACATTTTTCATGTTTTTCAGAGAGGCAAAATGGGCTGCAGCACCCAGACACACACTAGCCTTGTTTCCATTTGCATATTTGTATGCACATTTTGAAGTATCGCATTAGGAAAGCTGTATGGCAACGGCAAAATTTGATAAAACTTCCTCATTTGCGAAAAAAAAGAAAAGGTTATTACACTTGCTTGATGTGGTTTTTGCCTTCGTCGGAAAAAGAGTTGATGCGTTAAATGGAAACGCCTTTGCTGAATAAATTCTGATGTAGCGAACATTTAAATCACATTTAACTCAACATGACTGATCAGCTGTTTCCGCTGTCGGCGTCTTCTCGGATATTTTCCATAACGTGTGAATGCTCGTCTTCGTCTCTAGAACAACATGACACATGGCCGATACTAGCTGACTTGAAAGAATAATTAAAACTTGCCCAATTGAAACTAATTCCTGAAGACCTCTCTCCATTTTTCTCTTGTACGTTTGGTGATGCTAGATGTATAAGCTGACTCGTTTTGTTTCGTGTTACCATCCTCTTCTTCTTCTTCTACTCGGATTACAGCCACGCGTATTTTATAGCGGCAACTTCTGACGAAACTGAGCTGTAGCCGAGTCTATTCGCTCCAAACCAGTTGATGGAAACGCTCATAATTTGCATTTCTTTTTTTTTGTGACATTTCACAAGTTTGCTTCAAATTTGCTTGACAATTGAATGGAAACACGGTTAGTTATTGTCCGAGCTACAGAAGAGCACTCGGCTAATACACCAGTGACAGCAATTCAGAATCAGCAATGAATACAGAGTGACTGATTGTAAGAGCGTCGGGTTTAGCTGCAGTGGCTCTCCTCCCTCCACATCTCTAAAAACAATCTTCATAAACCACAGTGAGGTGTCAGATTTTATATCAGTTTAGACGTGTCCGACACATTGACTCTGTGGTTGAACAGGCTCTCATACAGAGCGCTCCCACTGTGGACCTGCACCTGCTCATCCTAGTCATGCGACACACACACACACACACACACACACACACACACACACACACACACACACACACACACACACACACACACACAGCTGCTGTCTTTTCCTCTCCTGCTGACTTCCTGGCTCAGTAAATGGGGTGGTTGTCACAGTCGTGTCAGTGCCTCTCGTTGCCAGGGAAACAGGCCATGCCTTAATTCAGTGTAAAGCGTGCATAAAGAAACTGCTTGTGGGAAAGTTGAGCTAACATCATTCTTACACAGAAGTGCTCTTGATTTCACTTTCTTTTTTCTAAGAACCCAGAATCATCTGCAAAACCGTGATATGTGGTGCACTGATGTCATAAATGTATGATTTTAGCAGACCGCTCCTTCTAGCTAATCAGAAACAAAATGTTTCCTTAAATCAATGTCCCATGTCTTAACTCAGTTATATGTTAATTTCCAATGCAGCTCAGCTTGATAGAGGAGGATGCTGTGATAGCACAGTCGTAACCCAAGTTGCACAAAGTAAAACTGCACACTCTGCATGTTTTCTTAATTTATTCTCCCGCTCTGTTCCTCCACTCAGGCAGTGCAAACGACTTCTTGTACACCAGGCAGGGCCGCAGCCCCGTTATCGACGGCGTGGATGACACCAAGGAGCTGTCCACCACTCGCAATGCCTTCACATTGCTCGGTAACATGCACACCCTCAACATATACAGTTAAATACACATTCAAATGTGTCTGAACTCTCTTGATATACCCGGTTAACTGGATGTAGTAAGAAGAAACACATTGTAGGTATATTTTTCTAATTTTAACAAAGGTTGAGGATGGGATGGTATAGTGGGGGTTAATATTGGGGTCACAACTCACTAATATGTGTGTGTGTGTGTGTGCGTGTGTTTTCCCCTGCAGGTGTTAATGAGTCCTATCAGATGGGGTTGTTCCAGGTTTTGGCTGCTATTCTTCATCTGGGAAACGTGGAGATAAAGGACAAAGACTCAGACAGCAGCGTCATTCCTGTGAGGATAATATTTATACTGCAGTTCTGATTGTCAGTGAGACAAGTTGGAACAGATTGCATGATATTTACAACTTTATATTTGTCGTTATTCGGTCTGCCGTGAACCAAAGAAATTCTTAGTCGACTATCGACAGATCTGTAAAACTGAGTTTCTCCACAAAAAATCACACGAGCACCACTTTAAATCTTGTGTTTACCAGAGATGTGCTCATAAGTTTCTTAAAATCTTAGTCGACAAAGACCAAAACTTAACTAATCAGCTAAAAGGGGGCGGCCCTAGTAGTTACGTGATGGCATGTATTAGACAGACATCTATAAAGAAATAGTATGTTGGGCCAGGTAGAGCAGAGGAATAAGTCAGTGCTGCTTATTTGCACAACTTTTACTTCTATGTTTACTTATAGTACAGGTTTCCAACCTGGGGGTCCCCGACCCCCATTAGGAGTCGCCACAGCTTCACGGGCGGGTTGCGAGGCCTTGATTTTAAGGTGTAAGACAACTTTAAAATATATATATAGTTGGCCTATATCTCAGCATTTCATTCATTTCTGTGAAGAAAACTCAATGAAATTTTTAAAGTTTAGGTTATTATTTGAAATATATAAACAAATCTCACAGGATAAGGCCACGTTGAAGATTTGAATACAAGTTATATTCACAGAGCCTGCCCTCTCTGCTAAACAACCTCGTCCTGCATTAGAAAAGTCGCAGTTAAAACAGCCAAAGAGCTAATGGCACAAAGACCAAACACTGCCTTTGTCAAAAAAGAAGCTTATTAAGTATGAATGATTGATAAAAAAAAAGAAATTGTATTAAAAGTCCGTAAATATAACAGAAAACTCATCTCTGATGCATTATTCACAGGAAATAATCTGCTCAAAGTTCATCCAAATCGCTCGTTTTACTCAAACTTCCTGCAGTTATTGTGTTCACTATTTGGGTTAATTGTACAGTTTATCAGTTGTTCTGTGCTGTTATTGTTATACATTGAATATAATATGAAATATCCATAAATTTATGTCACTTAATCAGGGGGTGTCAGTTTACTCAATGATAGAAAAGGGGTCCCTGAAGGAAAAAGGTTGAGAACCACTGATTTATAGCATCAACCTCCATCTTGTGAGGGAGAGACGGTGTCACTGGGTTGCTGTATCCAAAAATATTATAATGCAAGAATTTTAAAAATGTTTTATGAAAGAGTCCAAAAGAGGGAATCCACCTTTTCTTAGCCGACATCTCCTGGTAATGGTTATAATCTCCTCTTTTCCCTGTAGCCCAACAATCGCCACCTGACAGCGTTCTGCGAGTTGGTAGGCGTGACCTACCAGGACATGTCTCAGTGGCTGTGCCACAGGAAGCTGAAGACGGCCACAGAGACGTACGTCAAGACCATCCCCCGCCTGCAGGCCACCAACGCCCGTGACGCGCTGTCCAAACATATTTACGCCAAGCTCTTCAACTGGATCGTTGAGCACGTTAATAAAGCCCTTATCACCAACTTCAAACAGCACTCCTTCATCGGGGTCCTCGACATCTACGGGTACGGCCGTGCGTTCGCCCGTCTGTGTAGCTAATCTGAGGTTTTAAATGTCAATGTTTAAATGTCACTCATTTGTTAATAGACTTCACAGTGTAAAGCCACAGTAGTGAAGTAAATTGCACTGGCTTTTCCCAGCAATGTACCAGCAGCTTGACTCGTCTGTTCTTCCTCTCAAGGTTTGAGACGTTTGAGATCAACAGCTTTGAGCAATTCTGTATCAACTACGCTAATGAGAAACTCCAGCAACAGTTCAACATGGTGAGCAGCATCGTTTTACCTGTTGGTTGATTTTGTTTTTAATTGTTTGATGCAAGTATAGAGCTTAATCCCCACATGTGTGTGTGTTTGTGTGTGCAGCATGTGTTCAAGCTGGAGCAGGAGGAGTACATGAGGGAGCAGATCCCCTGGACTCTGATCGACTTCTACGACAATCAGCCCTGCATCAACCTCATAGAAGCCAAGATGGGCATCCTGGACCTGCTGGACGAGGAGTGCAAGGTACTTTTTTTATCTAGTCCACTTAATAATGTTTCAAAAATGTTATATTTAATTTAGTTTTCTGGTAAGTCACTATTATAAAGACACTTAACATGCAGAGAGAATTGTTATCTCAGGAACATCTGGAGGGAATTTCTTCAAATTTGGCACAAACGTCCACTTAGACGCAAGGATGAACAGATTAGATTTAAAGGTCACTGTGACCTCACAAAACATATTTTTGGCCATAACTAAAGAATTCACATGCTAATTATGACAATTTTACACAAATGTCTAACAGGAGAAAATGATGAAGTGATGACATTTTGAACAGACATGGATGTAAACTGCAATTTGACTGATTGGCGGAGGCATACAATTCTAGTTTGTTTGGTGCAGCTTACTGTTTATACTGATCTTTTTAAAAGCTTTGCTGGACAAAGATAAAAAAATAAATCCTCTGATCATAAATCTTCTAATCTTTAATCTGTCTTTCGGAACACAAGCTAAGAATATACAATTACATAAGATCTGATGATCTTATGAATACTGTTGGTGGAATAAAAACTTTCTCATAAATGTAAACAAGTAAAGTGAGTCCGTGCTGCATGTTGAGCAGAGGCTCGTTGTGTGGGTTGTGGTTGAACCTCTCGGTGAAAATCATCCACCCGTTCACACCCACGTGCTGCTTTACATTTTTTGACAGTCGACGTGTCGGCGCTTCCCACCATGCACTAGACCCGAGTCTCCCAACACCTACACTTACAGATCACATCACCTGCAGGAACTCTGAAACACATGAAACATTGACCACTTTCGAGCGTACACAATGAAACTGAATGGGAGAAAAAGCTTTTTTTCAGTTCAATTCACAGTTGGATTGTTTTTATTTTGTTGTAGCAACTCATAGTAATGTTGGGCTGAGCTTTGGTCGAACATGATATGAAATATCAGAGTAATATCTGAGTTGATAATTCAGGTTGCAGTCACTGTAGAGTAAAGGCAGTGCTCATATCTGCACCATCGACACACTTTCACAGCTCAGCCAGTCCACTAACAATGCTGACTAATCTCTCCACTGCAAGGTCATTTTACAAGCTGTTGACATTTGAGGTGGTCCACATTGCTAACATAATTGCAGGGTGACGCAAACACAAATTGGACATTTGGTTTGACTTCTTGGCAAAGAAATATTCAGAAAAGATTTTGTCCTCATGCTCTTCGTAAAACCAGGAAAGACAGACACACTTAAGATGCAACCCAATAACTCTGTAATACCTTAAATTACTTGAAATGTTCAGTTCTTTGTCTCTCAGTGTATGTATAAGCAGGTGGTTACATACATGTTTTCTCTTCTTAGTTTAGTTTAATTTATTTGCACAATTATTTGGATACAAAATAAACACAATAGGAAAAACAGTAATTTCAGTGCAGGAAAGGAAGGAAGCCTGGAAGGCTTATTCAGAGTCCTCCTCTATTTAAACAAATAAAAAATGACTCCTCAAAAGCGAAACAAAACAATAAACGAAGAAACAAAGAACACATAACACAAAAAATATCTATACACACAAAAGTCACAAGCAAACGAAAGAGAAAGAAAAGAAAGAAGAGAAAAAAACAAATCAAAAAACCTAGAGTAAGTCGATATGTACAACCAACAGAAGCATCATGCCATGAGGTTCAAGATGAAATGAGAAACGCTGGCAAGGAAGATGATAATTTCAGCGGCATATTCAGTGAATTCCATAACTGTGGACCTCTAAATTTGATTGCATTTTTGTCTCGTTTGATATGAACGAATGTCCGAAGATAAAATAAAGAAACTATGAAATCTAACAGAGAGATCTTTCCTGCGGTTCATGTATTTAAACATAAACAAGCATGTTTGAAAAACATTCACTTTATCATTAGACAGAAATGAATATTTTCTCCCCTTTCTTTACCAGATGCCCAAAGGTTCGGATGATTCATGGGCCCAGAAGCTCTACAACACCCACCTAAAGACCTGCTCCCTCTTCGAGAAGCCACGCATGTCCAACCGCGCTTTCATCATTCAACATTTTGCTGACAAGGTGGGCTTGACTGACGTGTTTGTTTCACGCTTCATTGCTTCACACAGTGTTTGTCAGAGTATTAGTGGAGTTAAATTCTTTATTTTGGATGCTTGTCATTCAAATTTTGTTCTTTATTTAGCTGGAAAAGTAATGACACTGCAGGAACCTTTTTAGCTCCACAGATAACACTTTTAGGGACAGATTGGCTGCAGTGGCTGCTGCAGTGCTGGAGCTATTTTTAGGATAGAAGGAAGGAAGGAGGGAGGACGGAGAACTTTTTTTATTGTTATAGTTTTCACACAAAAAGCAGTTCTGCAATGAAGTGTTTAGAGTGTGTGTGTTTGACTAGTGTAATCCACTTTAGCGTAATAGGTTTCATATCCTGTAATGAGGTGCTGGATGACGCAGTGTTATTTTTAATGTCTGTTTTTAGATCCTCACTATAAGGTTACAGATAAACGGTGTCGAGGACTGACGCATGCTTTCCCATGAAGTCCCCTGACATTAAAACGGGATCCTAGTTGAAGATATTTCTGACCAAATATTTACAAAGATTAATGTTGATATATTTAAAGACTCCTCGCATCAGGAGTTACTATGAAGGCTTTACTGTTTGCCCTGGCTGTCACTGGCCACCTCAATTTGACATAAAACCAAGAGATAGAAACATTTACTTTATAAATGTACCCTAAACATTAGGACAATGTGAATACACATTTCATTGAGTATTGATTATCTGCGGTCTCGGAACCCATCAGCTATCGGTCTGACGACAGATAATCCTCTGGGGGCAAGAGGCTGTATTTCTGGGGTTGCGTTGTAGCCAGCGGATATCCGGACCAAGACTTCCTTTACCGGTCGCTGCTTATTGTTTACAGTCTGATTAGCAACTTGAGATGCGAGACTGGGAGTTGGAGTTGAGAGATGACATCTGAGACCGGATTGTTTCACAAGTAGCCAGTTTACAAGCTAATTTTAAACCAATGAAAAGCTAAATCATCATCACACGATAGACAGTGGGTTCCCAGATTGCAGATTTCAGCCGATGCGTCACCTGCGTTCAACCAAAACCTGCTAAAAGGTGATTGGTCAATACTACTCGGACTACAAACGGAAACCAGAACGCTTCTGATGCCAAAATCCTGTCCCGTTGCCGACAGATTCTACATGTGAATTCAGAATCTGTTTATAGAAATTACATTGTCAACCTCTGCAGCATTTTGTTTTGTTTGTAGATCAGGAATACAAAACTGCAAGGGGAGAGTAGGTGAACTGTAATTTCTAATCAGAAATGAAACCTGTCCTCACAGGTATTGTAACACAAACCGCTCTGTTGTTATTGTCGAGCAGGTGGAATACCAGTGTGACGGTTTCCTGGAGAAGAACAAGGACACGGTGAACGAAGAACAGATCAACGTGCTGAAGGCCAGCAAGGTGAGAAGCACAGACACATATGATTCATGTACCGTTTGAAAACATCGATATACAACTCAAAACACTACGAATAGAAGCGTCTGCTGAGATCAGAGCCGAGAAACCTGCAGCTCAACGAGAGCTGGTTCACCTGGTCTGTGTGTGAAACATAGACTATTGTTTACTGACCAGAAGTCCCACCTGAAGGCTCAGGAAGCAGCGCCCTCCTCTGGCCATGTGGAGGTAGTGTTGGTGCCAGAAGAGATGACAAATGCTCGATGCAGGAGATTTATGGTCAGAGAGGTTTAGGTTGTATTTACACAAAACAGACAAAGCCGAATACACACACACACATTCATTGGCTAAACATAACCAACAGAGGATAAATATGACTATGGTTCATGATTACTATAATATTCACATATTATTATTCCAGCTACATATTGGACTTTCTAGCTTGTCCAAATATATTTAATGACTTGCAGAAAAGCATGACTAAGCCTAAATAAATGCCGTGTCATGTGATAACGGTAGTAATACTCTACACACATATCTGATTTTGCAACACATCCACACATCATTATGATAAACAACCTTTTACAGCAATAACATTTACTAGTTTTGTCCCAACTAAGAGTCGTCACAACTATCTCGTGATTCAAATTTTCAATTAAATTCTTTAAAGGTTGATTTCACAGTTTTTCAAATGATCGTTATCTAAATTTGGGAAGAAAATGCTGCTGAACTGGAAAACCACACACATACGCACGTTCATTTAAGCCTAACTTAGCCAGATCACGCCCCAATTAACATCACATGTGTGTGTGTGCAGTTGGTTTTCTTGTAATCTTGGTTCAGGATCCGTGTCTAAAACCCAGTTGGGTCAAAAGGGGCCTAAGCCTTTTAAATCCTCACTGCTGTTTAGCTTGCACACACACAACCTATGATGCAGTGTGTTTGTCCAAAATGCTCCAAAGTGACCATCGACTGTTCTCTTATAGACTTCAACAAGAGCAGAACGGGGTAAGGGTTGAAATACTGTCTGCTCTAACCTCTAACAAAATCACTTAACACACACACACACACACACAAACATACTCATGGACGTATAGTCTGAATGTTGCCGTGGAAATCGGTGAGATTTAAACAATTAGGATTAAATGGTAATGAGCTCTTAATAAGATTTAGGCTAATTAACTTTCGTTTTACTTCCCTGCCCAGCTTATCCCGTCATTCTGTGGTGTGTGTGTGTTTGTGAGTGTGTTTGTGAGTGTGTGTGTGTGTGTGTGTGTGTGTGTGTGTGTGTGTGTGTGTGTGTGTGTGTGTGTGTGTGTGTGTGTGTGTGTGTGTGTGTGTGTGTGTACACACGTGTTTTCCAGCTAGCTGATACCATGAGGAGGAGCACATCTGTAAAATGTCACTTAAACTGGAAGATAACTTGAAAGCATTTTTTTTTTCTACAAGCTGTCTAATTAATTCATCTGGTACTCGACCTTCAAACACAAGACCTTCTCTTTAAATCCTCCCTCGACGATCAGAGAATGACTGAAAAATGATTTTGTAAACATTTAGCAGCTAACTGCTTTCATTGCATCACCATGTAACACATTAACATGAAAAATGAGGAGGTAGAAAATCCTCCCTATGAGGCACATGGAGGCAGTTCTGTTTCCTGTGATTGTCCT
The DNA here is from genome assembly GCA_916701665.1 of Sebastiscus tertius. Taxonomy (NCBI): domain Eukaryota; kingdom Metazoa; phylum Chordata; class Actinopteri; order Perciformes; family Sebastidae; genus Sebastiscus; species Sebastiscus tertius. The sequence continues at coordinate 19,023 of CAKAOH010023058.1, forward strand.
TGAGATGAACAGAGAGAGGCCTTGAGGTGATGCGTCCCCGACACACTGCGTACCATCTCAGTGAATGGACTGCAGGCCAGGATGGAGATGATGTACTTTTCTAAAGCTTCTGCTGTTGATTCAACAGTTAAAGGAAAAATCTGGTTTATTACAACTTGGGTCCTGTTTTTGTAGTCTTCTTTGCCATCATTTCTTTCAGTAATGATAAAATTATACCAAAGTAATTGCTGAGATGTGGGAACAGGACGACACCGCTACAACAAACTGGGGCGAGAAACGTGCAGTCAGACGATCATGCAGGTTGGAAACAAGCCAACCGTTTAGCCAAATGATCTGAAGCACTTCAATTATCTAAACCCAACGTGAGCACACCTGAAAAGGTTACTAATAATCCTTCATTGCACAGTAAACGTTCTGTTAGCATAACAAGGTTATAATAGTTTTTAATTTTCAATTAGTTTTTGTTTTATTTTAGTGTTAACTAAAGGTTTAGTTTTTATATATTTAGTTTTAGTTTGTTTTTGTTAGGGCCAGCTTTAATGTCTGAGAAGTATGTAGCTATATATACATATAAAATACATAGATGGAGAACTGTATAGAAATAGTATTAATGTTCAATCTTCGTGCTGCATAGCGTCGTCTCCTGGAAGGTCAAGTCTGTTCAATTTCTGCGGTTCAACGTTACGAGAGTTGGCAGAAATTCATGCCGTCTCCTTTTTTGGTAGTGATATAATTTATTATAACTAAAAAACTAAAACTGAAATTTATTTATTTATTTGTATTAGTTTTTATCCAGGCAATATAGTTTCAGTTTAGTTTTTCTTAAAGGATTTAGTTTTTATTTAGTTTCAGTTTACTAACAATATTTTTCTCGGGTTATTTGTTGTTTTAGTTTCAGTATTAGTTTACTATAATAAACCTGGTTCCACAACTACGGCAAGTACAGTGAGTCAGAGTTGAACCAGGAAGTCCGTCTGAAAATATGAATATTCACATTTTACCTTTCGCCTTCATTTACTCATTTACAATTTGTTTAAAACCTGCAATCGTCTCACCACTCATACTGTATATCTTGCCACAGTGGATTAATTTTTAGCAGTGTCACTCAAATCCAAGATCTTAGAAATTGTCCAAAAACTATGAAAAGAAAAACCCAGGTTGTATAAAACAGGAACTTTTTCCTTTCAAGTGAATGCAGTTTAAGACTCCAGCACTGATAACGGCTCCACGGTACCTGCATTACTCAAAACTGCATTAAGACCTGCGAGACACATAGGAGTCTTGCATTCATGCCGACGTCTGCTTGCAAGTCTAATCAATACGGTGCATTTGAGAAAAACCTGCTGCAGAGATTTCCCATGATGCATTGCAATCTAGGAATGTGATCAGAATTACAACAGATCAAATTCCCCCGTGTGGCCGTCCTCCAACCACAGACATGCTTTTATACTCCATGCCGGCTTGGAGCTCATTGGAAATCATCATCCCATCATGTTGCTTCCATCCATTTCAGCCTCATCATTAGTCTGCCTGGTTTCATCTACGTTTCTGTTTGAATCATACATGTTGTGGTGTAGTTTGTGATGTGGGGGTAACAATGATTTTGAACTTGAACCGTGTGTTTCCTTTCCTTTTAAAGTCATTGTTGTTTCTTTTGTCACTGTGTCTCCATATGTTGTCTATGTATGTTTGGTTCTGTCCTCATCATGACAACCCTTCCCCGCCAGCAGAAGGTAAACAGAGGCGTTCTTACAACGCTGGTCCGCCTGTAGCTCTTCCTCTTTTATCTTTCCTCCTTCCCTATCTCTCTCTTTGAGTTATTATCACTCTAACGGCACTGAAGAGATTGAAGTTGTGTGTGTTTGTTTGCTGCATGGGGAGCACTAAAGGCACTCTGGGAGGAGGAAAGGGGATTGGACAAAGGAAGGAGGATATTTTTATGTTTTCAGAGTGATGCTGAGAGCGAGCAGCACGTAAAGCCTTTTGTGGCCGTGGCTGTCCAGATTATCCCGCTTCATGACGCTGGCGAGAGAAGCAGCATGGCAACGCTCTGAGCACAGCAGGAAGAGCTGAAGCTGCACATAACACAGCCTCCTCCTCATATAACCTCAGTGTTATATGGAACATGACTAATGTGTGTGTGTGTGTGTGTGTCGTACATGATACTATTCATGTCATAACGCCATGGCAAGATGATGCCATGCAGTCATATATGGTCACTGCATCATATATGACAAAACATAACCTTTTCATTATTTTTATTGGCTTTTTAAAAACATCGTAACAACTCTCTGACTGTGATTGAGTTTAACAAACGCTAATCAACAAATCAAGCGACATCTGCTCACTCACCTACTCAAACTATCCAGCAGATTTTCAGCTGTTTGTGTGTGAAAATGAATTAAATCTCATGTCAAACCATCCCTACACTTGATTACTAGACTAGATTACTCTCAGAATTTAAAATGAAGTCATCAGCATCGTGGTTTTTCAACACTCAAGTCAAATTATGAAAGCTTGCTATTATGCTTTGTAAAGCTGTGTGCAATAGGTAAGAGAAATCCATATGCATGCCATTTACTATAAGAAGAGACTGACAGTCATAGCTCATAAATAAAATGCACTGTAGTTGCACTGAAGCTTAATTTAACAGTACGTCCAGAGCAAAATGCTTTGTGGTTAACTTATTTTTCAGTAAATCAATATTGCCTGCGGTGTTTAATGTTTGCATCAGCTGTTCTGTTTGTGACTGTAAGTGTGCTGCTGTTCCCAGTTTCACCTGCTGGTGGAGCTGTTCCAGGATGAGGAGAAAGCGACCAGCCCCACCGGTCAGGTCGCCGGCAGCGGAGGCCGGACCCGCCTCAGCATCAAACCTGCAAAGGGCCGTGAAAAGAGCAGCAAGGAGCACAAGAAGACTGTCGGCTGCCAGGTTGGTATCTCTCTCCACTGTTTTTGTTTTGTGGACTGATTGCACATGGTGACATCAGATCCAGTGCATTATGGTACGTATCAGATCACATTGAAAATATACTGCGTGTCCTGTTTACCAACATGCCTTTTTGTCCAAATTCATTGTTTTTGTCACTTTCACTTGTGAATTGCAGCTACATAATAATATAATTACATACAATTATACATAATATAATTAGGAAAGATTGACAACTTAAAGGTTTACTATGTAGGGTTGTTGGTTACTGTTTGTAAACACACAGGATTCAAAGTTTGCCACTCCTCCCTGGCTCAACGAATCAAAGAGAGTTCAACGGTGGTCGAGCGAGCAAGTGAATGAAGAGAGGGAGCGGCGTTAGTGAGAATAAAAGTAGTGAATCTGAGAAATAAAACATTATTTTCTGATTGTTTTTATAATGGAAATGAAATGTTCAACCAAGTTAATCTGGTTTACTAAAGGGGCTTCCAATCTAATGAACAATTATATAACAAACATGACAGCATTTAAGGTGCCGCATTGCCAGATTTTGAATGAATGCAGCCAAAGGGCACGCTTCATCCTGTCCTCTCTGCTTGGTGTGTGTGTGTGTCTCGGTCAAACAGACACACAAATAGCAGCCACTCTGCACACAGCAGAGGAGAGAGACGAAGAGCAGGGGAAACACTGAAGCACTTAAAAACACACAGCGATGTAACAACTCGTCAGTCGTCAAATACCGCTGCTTTGTATCATAGACGTTAAAGGGTGCCTCGTTATCAGACGCCGAGGGGCGTGACAGCGTATTTGATGACCTGGGAATGAGAATGGGCTGCTCACCCTGCTTATTGGCTAGGAGTTACACCCCCACATGGGGCCAAAAGTGTTTTTGCTGACACCTAGAAACATCCTGAACACAGCAAAATAAGAAACGAGAAAATACAGGCAGAGGGCTGCAGGGTCCCTGTAGAAACAGACACTACCACACTTCTAGTGGGTCATCAGTGATGATTGAGAGGGGTTATTTATATCAGTCTATACATTGTTTTTTTTTAGCAAAATGCTGCATACCTTTTAAATTTTGAGGAATATCAATTATTTCTTAATCAATTCTACATATTTGATGTACATTATCTCTGTTTAATTGTTTTTATATTGATTATAATGCTGCAAACAACAGCATGTGATCGTAATGATGATTATCCAAAGCTGCACTTAGCCATGTTTGAAACTACAAAAGAAATGATGGTGATGATGATGATGATGATGATGATGATGGTCCTCTGTTGTAGTTTCGTAACTCGTTGCAAATGCTGATGGAAACTTTGAACGCAACCACTCCGCACTATGTCCGCTGCATCAAACCCAACGACTTCAAGATGGCCTTCTCGTGAGTCTTCCTCTTCTCTGTTTATGAAGAACTGTTAGGCATGTTTTAAAGTCAATTCTTGTTCTGGGACGGTATGATATGATTGTTTTTAATTTTTTTTTTTCTGTGCTCTAGAGGTATTTTCTAGGCCACCATCCTAGCTCAGGTGTAATTCATGATAGCCATAATGACTAAGGTTATTTGTTGTTGGCAGGTTTGACCCTAAACGTGCGGTGCAGCAGCTCAGAGCCTGCGGTGTGCTGGAAACCATCCGCATCTCTGCTGCAGGCTTCCCATCCAGGTACTGATGCATCCCAGCAACACTGTTTCCCATAGACTCTCTTGTGTTTGATGTGTGTTGTGTCCTTAAAGATTTTTTTAAAGTATCTGTGCAGAAGGCAATGCATATTGACCCTGCAATTAAGAGTCTGCTGTTCATACATTATGTCTGAATACATCCTTACAACAGTGCAGCCAGCCAGCTCGGTGCAGGATTGATTTGGTCGGTGTCTTTATTATCTATCATCACTCAATTTGCTCAAGTGATTCGTTTTCTCCCTTTAGAAGAGACTGTTATGTCTGGCCTCCTGCACTGGATTTTAGTCTGGCTTTACTTACTGGTCTTCTTAATGCATTTTAGATTCGCAGGAGAAGTATACAACATTTTTCCCACAAGAAATTGTGAAATATCATATAATGAAAGGAAAAGAAAATATTTTACAACTTGACACCACAAACATGCATTGCATTATGTTGAGTGAATGTTTTTCCTTACAGAAAGCCAAACTGTAAAGCAAATGTGCTACCTTCTTTGCAAATTTACTTTGGTAAAAAATGAACTCGATCGAACAAACAGTAAAAAAAAATCAAATGCTTAGGTCGTGACTGTCTTCTAACTGATCTGATATGTGTGTGTGTCTCAGATGGACGTACCAGGAGTTCTTCAGCCGTTACAGAGTGCTGATGAAGCAGAAGGACGTGTTACAAGATAAGAAGCAGACCTGCAGAATTGTTCTGGAGCGACTGGTGCAGGTCAGACTATCTATCTATCTATCTATTAAAAAGGAAAAGTTATAGTATGACTTCCATTCCCTACTATGGCATATAAATCTCGACTGGATTTCTGTTTAGTTTTGCATTTCCAAGTCCTTTGTTTTCCCCTTCTGTTCCACACACAGTCCATCCGTCCCTTTTGGTCCATCTAATCACCATCTTAATCCTGATCTCTGCTCCGGTCTTCCTTCAGGACCCGGATAAATACCAGTTTGGTAAGACCAAGATCTTCTTCAGGGCCGGCCAGGTCGCCTACCTAGAGAAGCTGAGGGCGGAAAAGTTGCGTGCCGCCTGCATTCGCATCCAGAAAACCATCCGCTGCTGGCTGGCGCGCAAGAAGTATCTGCGCAAGCGCAGCGCTGCCATCACTATCCAGAGGTTCACCAGAGGATACCAGGCTCGCTGGTGAGTCCCTTCAGCCATTAAAACAGAACAATCACATGCAAAGACATTTGACTCCTCTTGACCGATTGTTTAATAAGACAATGCTGGGTGAAACAATTTATTTTGAGTTTTATTATTGCAGTTAAATAAGTCAAATGCTGAAATACCTGAGGTCTAAAATTAAAATTTTGAATACGTGTTAGTTGAGACGTGTATATCTCCGCTCTCCTCAGCCTGGCCAAGTTCATGCGTCGCACGCAGGCGGCCACAATCATCCAGAAATACCAGAGGATGTGCGTGGAGAGGAAACGCTACAAGCAGAAGCAGGCTGCCGCTCTGGTCATGCAGACTATCCTCAGAGCTTACATGGCCCGGCAGAAGTACCAGGCGGTAAGACACACATCACAAAATGCTGCAAAATATATTCATATTCTATTCTATTATTAAGTCCTGAGGTCCAGCCTTCTTTCAAGAAGAAATCAATAAAACATGTCTGATACCTGTGGTTCAGTTGTTGCCCTATTCTGTCTTACTGACTCACTTCTACAAAGAAACCTGTAACAGGAGAAAAACAGCAAGTGGGAATATTACAGAAAGGAATATTTAGCTTCTAGTAAAATCTGCAAATATTTGACTGTGCGTAATAGATCCACATGTGCTCTTATGTTTCTCTCTCTGCTTCTCCTTCACTGTTTCTGTGTCTGTCTGTAGTTACTGCGGGAGGTCAAGATGGTGATCATTCAGAAGCGCGTCCGTGGCTGGTTGGCTCGGTGCTGGTACAAGCGCTGCCTCGTCTCCATCGTCTACCTGCAGTGCTGCATACGCAGGATGAAGGCCAGACGCGAGTTGAAGAAGCTAAAGGTCGAGGCTCGCTCGGTGGAGCACTTCAAGAAACTCAACAAAGGCATGGAGAACAAGATCATGCAGCTGCAGAGGAAAATCGACGAGCAGGTGAGATTTTTTGTTTTTGTTGTCCTCATGTATTTATTCATTTTTGTCATTTGGGTATTTGACCTCCCTGTTTTATGATCTGTCCCTCCAGAACAAGGATCACAAGTTGACAAGCGAGAAGCTAGTCGGTTTGGAGACTACCTACATGACGGAGAGCGAGAAGATGCGTGGCGAGCTGGGCCGGCTGCGAGGGGTAGAAGAGGACGCCAAGAACAAAGGCAACCAGGTGTCTTCGCTGCTGGAGGAGCTGGAGAAGCTGAGGAAGGAGCTGAGCTCCACACAGAAGGAGAAGAAGACCATCGAGGACTGGGCGAAAACCTACAGGGACGAAATGGAGAAAGTAAGACGGGATCCACATCCATATCTGTTCATTTACCTGTAGTTGTCCTGACCCTCCATCTCCCTGTGTACAGTGTGTGTATACAGTAGTTTTACATGCCTGCTGTAATACAGTAGATGTGTTTCTCTCTCCTTCCCTCTTCTTGGTTGGAGTTCGGAGACATTTCCTTAGATGTTACTATATACTTTTAGTGAGACTGTCGCTGTCAGAAGTCCTATTATTAGTTTAAAACCAAGTTCAATAGAATTAGAACAATCTCCCATAGCTTCCTGGACATATACACCGATCAGCCACAACATTATGACCCACTGCCTAATATTGAGTAGGTCCACCTTTTGCCGCCAAAACAGCCCTGACCCGTCGAGGTATGGAGTCCACTAGACCTCTGAAGATATGCCGTGGTATCTGGCACCAAGCCGTCAGTAGCAGATCCTTTAAGTCCTGTAAGTTGCGAGGTGGGGCCTCCATGGATCGGACTTGTTTGTCCAGCACATCCCACTGATGCTCGATTGGATTGAGATCTGGAGAATGTGGAGGCCGAGTCAACACCTTGAACTCGTTGCCATCCACATGATGTAAAAGAAAACGTGATTCATCAGACCAGGCCACCTTCTTCCATTGCTCCGTGGTCCAGTTCTGATGCTCACGTGCCCATTGTAGGCAACAAACTGCAATGCACTGTGTGTTCTGACACCTTTCTATCGGAACCAGCATTAACTTTTTCAGCAATTTGAGCTCCAGTAGCTCTTCTGTTGGGTCGGACAACACGGGCCAGCCTTCGCTCCCCACATGCATCAATGAGCCTCGGGTCTGACCCTGTCGCCGGTTCACGGTTTTCATCCTTGGACCACTTTGGTAGATCCTGACCACTGCAGACCGGGAACATCCCACAAGAGCTGCAGTTTTGGAGATGCTCTGACCAAGTCGTCTAGCCATCACAATTTGGCCCTTGTCAAAGTCGCTCACATCCTTACGCTTGCCCATTTTTTCTGCTTCCAACACATCAACTTCAAGGAATAAATGTTGACTTGCTTTCTAATATATCCAACCCACTGCCAGGTGCCATTGTAACGAGACAGTCACTTCACCTGTCAGTGGTCTTAATGTTATGGCTGATCAGTGTGCTGTGTATACATACAGTATATCACAAAATACATTTTTTTGCATAAATATGGATATTGGCAACAGAGGAAAACTGTTTCCCCCTAATTTAGGAGCGAGAGCAAACCAGGGGGAAAAGGGCACATGATGGGCTCAGAGGGCAATGTTGCCCTGGAGCAGGTGAGCACAGGAGATAGAGTAGTATGCTAGTGAGGTAGCCACTGAACTGTGCGTATGTATGTATGTGTGTATGTATGTGTGTACTCTGTGTGTTTTCGGTCTTTTTTCTGTGTTTTTGTCTTCAAATAACCCAGGAGCTTTTTCTAAATGTGAAGCACTTACTTTGAGCATCTTGTGTTCACACTACAAGCAGCCAAAGCAACAAAACAGCCAGCGTGGCCGGCTATATTGTCATTAAATAGCACTGGGAACTGGCTAACGTCGTTGTTGAAGACGGAACGGAACAGGTTTAAACCAAAACATATGATTGGTTGACACTTCAGAGCTTCTTTCAGAGCTGAAAAAAGTTAAGACCAGCTCAACTTTATTTATTTGTAGTGCGTCACGCAGCGTTGGATTGTAGCTTCATGTCATCGGCTTCCATTGAACATGACTTGTAGAACGTTGCGGTGTCGCTCGTAGTGTGAACACAGCTTTAGATGACAGATGTACAAAATAAATGGATAATTTATTAATCTCCCTGTGTTTCTGTGTGTGTGTAGATGGTTTCGGAGCTGAAGGAGCAGAACAGCTCGCTGAAGAAAGACAAGGACGACTTGAACAGGTCGATTCAGGAACAGAGTCAGCAGATGACAGGTGTGAAATCTTCACCACGTAAATCATCCATCTAGTCATGCAGAAACATGTGATTGTCTCCCAAACCAAACAGCATGTTTTGTTTTTTTTAAAACTGCTTCTTCTTTATGTTTTGTCCCGTCAGAGAAAATGGCCCGTGCGATAGTAGAGGAGACTCAGCAGCTGGAGACAGATCTGAACGAGGAGCGTTCTCGCTACCAGAATCTCCTAACAGAACACCTTCGCCTCGAGGAGAAATACGACGACTTGAAGGAGGAGGTGGTTTCCTCGGTGAGGAACATGTACACACACACCCAGTCAATACTTATGAGAGGTTGAACTCATTTATGAACATAATTTTAGTGTTTCTCAACTTGTTCAAATGTATTTGATCCATTATTTAATATTTCTCAACATTAGATTTGTTTTACAACAACAGCAGAAAGCAAATGGTTAATGATATTCAACACTCACAGTCTGAAGGCGAGGCAGGGAGAACTTGAGTCTCGTTTTTTTAAACGAAAAGGCTTATTTTCTCTCTCATCTGTAGAACGTCCACAAGCATGGCCACAGGAGAACAGATTCCACCCACAGCAGCAACGAATCAGAGTACACCTACAATTCAGAGTACGCCGAAACGGAAGAAGGTTCCCGTGCCTCCGAAGTAAGAACGTTTGCATTAAGTTCGGTCACATTGAATAAGAGGACCCAGAGACATGGTTTCTACTGTTAATTTTCTGACGTAAAAGTGGCCTTTCATTTAAATACTTTTTCCTTGGCTCGTATGCTCGGTCCTAACATTTCTTTGTCGTGCAGGACGTGACACGAGGAATAGACACCTCGCTGACTCTCAAGCTGCAGAAACGTCTCACAGAACTCGAACAAGAGAAGCAGTCGCTGCGCAACGAACTGGAAAACAAAGAGGACCAGTTCCAGCGGGCTAGAGCAAGGGTACTGACGCCCACACTGGGCTCTGAAATATATCACTGTATTAACAAATTATATAAGCCTCATTCTAGTGTGTTAACCCATGGTTAATGGCATTGTAACCATACAGTAATACTTATGTGGCACCTAATGAAAAGCTTTCTTTATACCATAATATACGTAGGAAGCATGTAACAACCTAGTATAAGTACAAATATTATCACAAATACAAATTACAAAAATTATTTTTACACTTTTCATGTCTCTTTTGATATAATATGAGGTTTTTCATCATTATGTACATCATTTAAGTGCTTCATTAGTTAATACATAGGTTATTACACAGGAAAAAGGAGATTAAATAATCACCTATTTCTTATCAGGCCTTGTTCTCATTCGGCCCTGAGTCATTACAGACTTTGTCACTGTCCCAAACTCCTCTTCATCACCACGTTTTGCTTCTTGTTTCAGGATGACGTAGAGTTTAAAAAGGCTCGCGGGGCAGAGCTGGAGTACGAGTCCCTGAAGGTAAGCTGTCGGGAGAGCAAAGTAGAAATAAAACACTAGCACATGTTTTCTCACACTGACTTGATCCAAAGTCAGACAGCTTTGTTTATTACAGTAATTCCTGTCACAGCTTCAGAAAGCTTCATCTGCCACTTGTTATTATAACTCTGACCCCCCCTTCGACACTGAATCTTTTCACTTCTCAGCGTCAGGAGCTGGAGTCGGAGAACAAGAAACTGAAACATGACCTGTCGGAGATTAGACAAAGCCTGCTGGGTAAGGCAGCTACAGGCGCCGGGGCCCCGGGTTCGCCAGCTTACAAGGTGGTGTTGGAGCAGCTCAACGCCTCCTGCGAGGAGCTGGAGGTCCGTAAAGAGGAGGTGCTGATCCTGCGCTCCCAGCTGGTCAGCCAGAAGGAAGCCATGCACCACAAGGTAGAGGAACATTTTATACTGTCTATGTTGACTCAGTGTTCAAAGAGGGAAAGTGCATCCATCACCACTGCAACACCATCACATTGGAACATTTAGGCTCTGTGGTCACATGGTCACTGTTGTTCTTTCACAAGATGAAGCCAGATTTAGGTGGACGCTGCCCTGCATGCTTGCATCCACTTCTCACATTTACGTGTTATGTTTTCACCCACGTCTGCTTCTCTGTTTGTCTATTTGTTAACACAATATCCCCCCCAAAAAAAGACAAAGGGATCAGGTCAAATCTCTCATGGCCTAAGATCAGTTTTTTTATGCCAGTGATCCTAATCTCAGATTTTCACCATTATTTGTTATTAATATTTTATAAATAACTTCTATACATAATGTGTCATGTACTCAAGAAAAAGTCTGAAATCTGAGAATTCCTTTTTTTTTAGATTTTAAACAGTATTAAAAATCTGTTACATTTGTCTCTCAGGGCGCTTTCACAAGTCAAAATTTAGTCTGTTTTAAACGAACTCTAACTAAGTTCGGTCGGGCAGTTGTGAACTCAGTAATTGTACTCCGGTGCGGACCATAACAACCGGTCTGGTCTCGGATCGCTTCCAAGCAAACCAAAATGCAGGCTGCCTGCATGGGCATTTGTTGAGATGGACACAAGTAAACAACAGGTTAACATGAGTGGGAGAGGACGGACAGCTTGACATCTGGGCCGAAGAATATGTTAAATAAAGTCCACAAAAATAGTGACATTTATAAAGTCATTGGAGATAAACTGGATGAAAAGGGATTCATGCGGACCAAAACAACCGGTCTGAGAGGTCGTCTCGGATCGCTTCCAAGCAAACCAAAATGCAGGCTGCCTGCGCAGGCATTTGTTGAGATGGACACAGTAGATCAGTGCTGAGTCAAAGTGAAGTGAATATTGGACAGCAATATATCAAAGTCCGCAATTCCCTACATAGAAGTGGCAGCTTTTGAGATGAAAAAGATAAATTCCCTCCTTTATACACGCCCCTCTGCAAATACATGTTTTTATTTGATCCACTCTGATTTGTGCACTGTGAAACCGAACCAGACTAAATAGAAAACAAACCAAAAATAGAAATTTCACTCTGATTCGTACTAGTCAAACGGACTATGGCTTGTGAAAGCGCCCTTAATGACAAAAGATGACTTGAACATAACTTGATTGACATTTTGAACTCTAGTTATTTGTTGATTTTAGGGTCAAATCACATTAATGTTCACACTGTATGTTGCTATTTTCTTCACTGCACCGTCTGTGTGTCTAACTCTCCTGTCTCCACCTTCTCTCCACCATCCATGCTTTTCCCACAGGATGAGAAGGTACAGTTAAAAAACTGCGTCATGCATGAGTGTTTGACACTTTTTTTTTTTTCACGGTGCGTCTTTGCATGTGTTGCCTCCTTGTGTAAGAAATCTGATCCAAAGCAATCACTTTTATGTGATCTTTTATGTCACCACACTGATAGTAAGCAGCGAGACCACTCTGTTTGCTGCAGCTCTTACCTCCACTGCTAGGAAAATTATTTAAAATATATCCTTAGATACTTAAAACAGCTTTATTTCTGGTTGCTCAATGGTGGAGGTTTCTTATTTTTTAATTAGCAGCTGCTCAAATATAGCTTCTAGTGGGTTCCAGCGCAATTAGAGAGTTACATAGAGAGTTTAGTGAAAGAAAAAGTTTCATAACATCAACTATAAACTTCAGTACCTGAACATTAAAGAAAAAAATGCTTGGCTTCTGTAGAAGGGGCATGTTTACTTTGACTTTGACACCACCAATATTCATTGATCCACCTCCACATGCCGAATGAAACAAGTTACCTCCTGCTCTCTGGGAAATGTGGGAAATCACAAACTCAATTTGAAGTAAAGAGAGCAGGTTGAGGGAAAGTGGTTACAACAAAGACTCCCAGAACGCTTTGAACATTAAATTAATGATATGTACTGTAACGGCGTGAGAGCATCCAAGGGTGGAATTTCCCTCGAAAGTACGACAACAACTTGCGCTGGAACCACAACAAGGGACCAAATTATGCTCAAACACGGAACCCTAAATTATAAAGCACTTCATAACAGCTATGGCATAAAATCACAGAGGAAAACACAAGATCAGTATTCTTACTGTAAGAGGCTTTACACACACACACACACACACTCTGTCCTCTCCAGGCTGGAGTCTGATTATCTCATCTGTCTCGTTCTTTGTCTGTCTGGGGGAATGTATTTATGGACTGTTTGTTTCACTAAATGTCACTGAGAGTTCTCCTCAGTGGCTATTTTACAGCAGCCGTTTTGCATTTTGTCCTTGTGAACACCGTCTGCAATGCAGTCACAAGCCAAGGATGGATGTTACCACAAACTGAAAACCCTCTGCACGTTGAATTTGAATTTGCAGCCTGTAGATTTCTGAAATGGCTTAAAGTGTACTTCATATACAATTGACTGCACTCAGTTTCATAAATGCACATTCATAAACGCAACATTTTTATTCAGAACATAATATTCAAGTTCATTTGAATATTGGATTAATGGTGCAGCTCATAAGCACTGCTGGACTGGGCAGTGGTGACTTGTGTCTGCACTTAATAAAAGATAGGGGTGGGAATCACCAGATGCCCGACGATACAATATTATCACAATACTTAATTCCCGATATCTTATTTGCGATTTTAAACATTTTACGATATGCAATATGAGTATTGCGATAAGATATATTGCGGTTTATTACCTTCTTTCAACTGCAAATGATGCAGTTTGTCAACATGTGTTTTATCTAATAAGATACAGTTTTCACTCTGTTCATCTCAGAGTTTTCATTCACATACTGTATCTTGGGGTCAGAGGTTAAGGGACTCCTTTGAAAATGGCCATGCCACTTTTGCCTCACCAAAATTTAGCGTAAATTTGGAGCGTTATTTATCGTTCTCCCCAACAAGCTAACACGACACGGTGGATACCTTTCGATTCCTCATTTTTTTTCTAGTTTCATATGTTACTAGTTCACTCTAGCTTTACGACTGAGCCCGCTACAAACTCTGAAAGACAGAATAGCGGCCGGTTGTTATTGGTTTATGTAATAAAAGATTGATATTTGACATCTGTGTATCGATACAATATTGTCACGCAAAATATTGTGATACTATGCTGTATTGATTTTTTCCCCCTACCCTTATATTTATGTTGCTGTCGACTCACTAAAGAAATAAACTGCTTATTATACTGCAGCTACACAGATGTTCTGGTTACCAGTCTGATATGAAGACAAGGCTCATTTCTTAGCACGAAAGAGTCAAACTGTGAACCCCGCTCATACATTCTGATCACAAGTGACCTTAAAGCCCCGTTACTTATCAGCTGATGCTCAGCAACTCTTGGTCTCTTGAAAGCTAGTAAAAAACAAAAAATGCCACCGCTGTGAAATGGCGTTCCCTGAAGATAAGACAGCGTCACTTGATGGCTTGTCACTGAGCTCGAGGCTCCAATTGGCTGGATGATTGTCAGAGTGAAAGGACAGTCGTAGCCAGCAGCTGTAGTGATGCTGGCAGGGAGTCAACAACACACATGCTGACTGCCCTCAGCAGTGTGAACTCACAGTCATGACTCGTCTTCATTCATTCATACACCTAAAACTGTTTGAAACTGGTGCATGATGCAGCTTTGCAAACAGTTGTAGCAGCCAGGTCACGCTTTCTTATGTATTCCTCTCTTTTCCTGTTTACCTCTCTCCAGGAGACCATGACCGAGCCTTCTGTCTATGTCGAGGATGTGTCCAAACTGAAGGACGCTGATGAACTCAAGCAAGCTTACGTAGGCCTCAAAGACACCAACAGGTACTTTGTTACAGCCAGCTCGCCTCCCAATCTCCAGGTCTTCACATTCATCTGTGTTGAATTCACCTGACATGTCATCTATCTTACCGAGCTCCATTATTAATATTACCGTGGTATAATATGTGCAAAGAAATGTGTGTTTGTGAACGCTGCCCTGTCTTGTGCAGATCTCCTAGGTTCATGCGTAAGCCGTTGGAAGTCAGTGATCTCCTGAGTAGGCTGAGGTAACCGATGAGACGTGGCCTATGCATCATGGAGCATAGCATGCATGGCCACGCTGATGCCAAAACCGGGTTGAACATGATATTACTGAAGCTGAAACTCTACGTCGTAGTGCTGATGAAAGCTTGGGGTAGCTTTGCGTGGCGTTTTCTGCCCTAACAGCATGTGGAATAATGTAGCAGCTCTAGCTACAGTTTAGGTCTTAGTTTTGCTCTAACGGACTGTGTTTTTACGGGTATTTGAATCCAAGGAATGTGTGTTTGGCTTTGGAGTCAAGTTTTAGGATTCCTAGGTCTGCATGGGAGTTTATAGTTCAGCATGAACAAGAGCAGAGTCTCTGTTTTCACTAAAAAAAAACAAAGATACAAGGATGTTTTCAGTGGCTTCAACAGCTCCGGTCTGTTTTTTGGAGATGCTGCAGAACCCCACATTTACAGTGCAGTGTTTACAAAATGTGCGGCATGAAAGCATGGAAATGTCTGAGCTAAAAAGGTATCTATGTAATCTTCAGCTGTAGTTTAACCTTCTAATAACACAGATTTACAACCCGACTTCCTCACACACTGACTGTTCAGCGGTGATGCCTTCGATCCTGTTGTAGGAGGCCTCCTGTCTCAGCTTTATGGAATGAGTTTGGCATAAATCCTGCATGAAAGCCCACTTGTTTTCTTTGTTTGTTGAAGCAGAGATGCACAGCACACTTTTAAAGGGTTGAATGTTGATACACAGATCATTTTTGGCAAGTACCCATCACAGTTTCTTGTTCATTTTTTTTTTTTTTTATTTCATCAAATGCTGCATACACGCATGACCATGATGTTAAGTGAATACATATTTGCTATTGTACACATAGAAACAGAGAATGAATCTGTGATTAACTACCTACTAAGCACATTTTTTTCACAAAATACTTAAAGGTATTACATTACAACCATATATCATAGAATAACGTTACTATCTGTAATGTCTAATATCCATGATACTGACGAGCTTGCCATTTGCAAATTACTTCACATACTTAAGCTAGCATCACAAAGCAAAACCTTCCCGAGTCCTTTACATAGAAATAAGTTGACAGTTGGGGAAAGTTGGGGAAGGTCTCAGTTTTTAAGTTGCATTACAATCTGTTCACGTATTGGCAATACAACTTGTTACATATAGTTCCTTTTAAAGTAAGAGTGTTGAGGGAAACTCATATTGTTACTCATTAGAGTTGCCCAAAAAGCTGCACTGTGCATCGCTGCCTTTATCCTCCGCCTATATGTTTCTCCCATGTTTCTCCCTTTGTTGCTCGTGACCTTCTTTGTTCACACACTGACATAAGTGGAGAATATTTAAGACACAGCAGGCTCCACTTAGACAACAGCGGACTCGCCACTGATGCAATAGGCAGTGCAATGAAAAAGAGAAGCCTAATCCAAGGGTATCAGAATAATTTAAATCAGTTTTGAAAGTAATTAAATTTATATCACAGTCCGAATCCTAATGTCACTGAAAGTTTACACTTTTATTGAGAAGTTGCACGGCTAAATAAATAATTTAAGAGCCACCAAAAGGTAGATAGATGCAGGTTTTCCTCCACAGTCACACCCCAAACTCCAGATAATACAGCTTTAAGTTGGACTGTGTTTTTACATGCACACATGCATACACCTCAGATAAAGAGAAGAAAGCATATTATTGTTGTCTTTGCACACACTCCTCTCTCCCGACCCAACCATCCCGCATTTTTCTTTTTGTTGTTGTGTTTGTTCATGTTCCTTTTGTGTTGTGTGTCGGTCAGATCTGCTGCTCCAGACTTCCATAAGCTGAATGAGGACGGAGAGCTGTGGCTGGTTAATCAGGGCTTAAAGGAAACCATCAGGTGTAACTGTGTTTTTAACACAAGTGTCATTTTTGAGCATGATACGTTTGCCTTTTTCACAGGAAAGGATGTGTGCTGCTGTTTTTCTTCATTCAGCTCTTTTGTCTCTCACGTTTTATCAACTTCTCAGAATTTTCTCTCACATCTATCCTTCGATTTATTTTGTCCAGCTGGTCAATTTTAGGACATAAAAGACTGTTTTGATTGGGTTGTTGTGACATAGGCATTGTCTCTAGATTAATAAGAACTTTTTTTTTTTTTACAGATTTAGGAGCTGGTTTCAATGCCAAATTCAAAAATCAAAAAATATTTTAAAACTAGAATTGCACTCGGAGAGCACAGACCTCCGCCAACATGTGACTTTAAAAACAGATCACAGCTCACAGCTGGCGGTTACATGAGGTGGTCGGCTGATTATTAACACGGTGTGTTTCCGTGTAATGTATCGGCGGATGCCTCAGCAGCCTTGTTATGTCTGTATAACGTTACACTACGTTGTCTCTCATCCCGTCAGCTACCGCTTTTTTCTTTCTCACCGCGGACGGCCACCAGCTTCCGCACACGTATCTCTCTGCTCTCAGAAGGAGGCGGGGTCACGCGTCATCAACGCGTCTTGCTCAGGCTGATCGGAATCCTTCAAAATATTCCTGAATCCAGATCGTGATCCAGATCACCACCAAAATGTAATGGATTGGTCATTGTGCCAAAAAAAGCACTCAAATCCATCGTGGACTTTTGGAGAAATCCTGCTAACAGACAAACAAACAAACAAACCAACGCCGGTGAAAACATAACCTCCTTCCTATAGGCCTTCGTACTTGGCGGAGGTAATTAGGATTAATACATTATTTTCTCCTCAACAGCCTCATAGGCACTACTGTAAGCCTACTACTTACTCATTAGATGGGCACTACGAGGGTAGACAACAGTAAATGAGTTTAGTGTTGTGTTTTTGTTACTCTCTCTTCCCACACAGTACCTTACAGGGTTGTGTGCTTTTATATGAAAATGTCCCACAGATGTTGCATGATGTATAGAAGTAATTTATATAAGGCTTTGGTTTAATTTTCCCATTTTATTTATAACAAAGTGCAGCAGAATGTGTCTTCATCAAGCCACTAACTTTGTTTTACCACCCCGATTCAACTGTTATCAGGCCATTAAATAGGCGTTATCACTTGCTAAAAGCACCATAGAAGTGGGTCATTAGGGGCCTACTACACATACCACATTGTAAAAGTGAAAGCGAAACTTAAAAGCAACAGCTTCTAGCATGTAAAACTGAATGAACCGTCACGTTTTGAACACAAACAAAAAGGCTTTTTTTAGGTTTAGGCAACAAAACTACAACTTCTTTAGTTTCGAAAGTGAAACTTTCGCAACACAAAGACAACTAGAGGTTGTTGGTATCACACAGGATGCAAACCCCGGTTTCATGGGTGAAAGCTCTGTGTTTTGTGTCCCATCCATCGCCCCTGATCTCCTCCCCATATTGAGTTTCACAATGTCTACAGCGCTGACTTCTGCTCCTGTCATCATCACTACGGTCACTAGAGGTCGCTGTCATGTTCTTTTATACCTTATTTTGCTGATGTACCGTGTGAATAGGGGTGGCTGTAGCTCAGTGGGTGGAGTGGTCGTCCTTTAACCGCAAAGTTGGTGGTTAGATCTCCGGCCAAGTTGCTCCTTAGAATGGGTTAAATGCAGAGGTCATATTTCATGTATGTACCTGTATGTATATGACAAATATAATACATTTTAAGTTGAATAGATGATAAAACCTAATATTGGGTTTAGCTGGCCCCTATTGCGTCACATCTATGGTGCTTATAGTGACCGATAACGCCTATCTAATGGCCTGACAACAGTCTAATCTGCTGGTTTTACTCACTTATGACAGCCTGTTAAATGTTACAGCTTCTTTAACATATTCACTTTAATAGTGATGGCAGAGCTCGCTTCAAATAGTGTTTACTTTGTATTATGCTTTTAGGCTGATATATTCCACTTCTGATGCTGATGGTTCATATTTGCAAACTGATCAGTAAAACATCTTACTTAGTGATGGACAAGTAGCTTAAACACAGTGAGAGAAAAAATGTCTTGTTCCTGATATTTAAAACAAACCCTAAGAATTGTTCACACATTATTTGACTTTGATCGGATCACTCAAGACCTTCAGTGTTTCCTTGCCAGAGAAGAACCTGAAATTCATCCTACCTCCCTCTGAAGCCAGAAACTGAACCTCTATCAGCTCTACCTGCTCCGTTGCTGAGGCCGACCTCTGACCTCTGACCACAGAGTTGGTTCAGTTAAACCTTTCAAGACAGCGACGCTTAATGAGTCAGCAGAATCAACAAATGTGTCGAGAGAGGCTGGGCTCTGGGCTGCTGGTAGCGCCTGCACAGCATGCTGCAGTCCTACGTCACCACACTGTGGTGGAAACCTCATTGTTTGTTGGTCTTTCACTCACACTATAATGCTGATTTCTTTTCCTCTCCTTCTCCCATTTATTCCCTTTCTCTTGTTATTCTCCATTCTTTCTTCTATCTCACTCCCTCACACCTGCCACATACCTCTTCCTTTTCCCTCACTCTTTCATCTCCTATCTACCTTGTTTCATCTCCTACACCTCCTCCCTTCTTCTTCTTCCCCCTCTGGTCTCATCTCCCCTCCCCCACCTCCCAGGTTACTGGAGCATCAGCTGCAGACTCAGCGGAGAGGTTACGATAGCGAGGTGGAGTCGTTGCGCGGCGAGCTGCAGAATGTCAAGGAGGAGAACAACCGTCAGCAGCAGCTCTTGGCCCAAAACCTCCAGCTGCCTCCAGAGGCCCGAATCGAAGCCAGTCTGCAACACGAGATCACCCGGCTCACCAACGAGAACCTGGTACGCTGCAAAACACACACACACAGATCCATGCATACAGGCTGAGGAAGAGTAGTAACTTCCACTTCAGTTTATGTGAAGAGCACATCGCAAAAGAGTCTCAGCACACTTAAAAACAGCAAGAACCTCACATGTATAAATACACACATTCATACAGAATCCCATACATACAGGTGAAAATGTTAATATAACAACAATAACAGAATTAAGGGAATATAGGTTGCATGAATATATTCATGTAGCCAGTGAAACTAGGAGTGACCGTATGTTAGGAAGCCTGACCAAAGTGGCTTAGAAGACGTAGGAGGCAGACTCGGAAAACTTTACTCAGTGCATAAAGGCAGGAGGAGGAGGAGGTTGGGTGCCTCCTCCTGATGTCTGTGGAGCACGTGGTAGGTGTGGTGAGTAGGAGAGAAAGAAAAATGATTAACTTATAAAATACAGCCAATAAACAGTAACTAAACTTAGCAATGCTGGTCCATGTTTTAAGTTATATATGAACAGTAACCAAACATACTACAAAACAACACAAACGAACCCGGGATACAATGTGTCTGCAAGTTACAGATGATGGATTTATGGCTAAATAAAGACTAAACAAACATGGTTAAATTAGTATGAAATGTTGCAATGTTGAAAATGGGGACAAATGGTGCGTTCTCACCCACTTTGTCACACCGTAACATAGGGAAAACAGATTTGAAAGCATTTTTTTTAGAATTTGTACACAACCTTTATATTCATATAGTCAAATAAAGGTTTTTAATATCTAATAATATTGACATTTCAATATTTAGTTTACATGCTCCCTATAATAGATACATCTGATACAGCAAACAGCGAAAACCAATTTAAAACATTATTACATTTTGCTTTAAAATAAAGGTTTGAGCCTTGTTCTTGCACACTGCAAAGCGTGTGGTAACACACGGCTAACAAAGTGTCAGGAGGGGCAACATGAAATGCTTTTTTGTCCCTTCACTACTATCAGATAAATGTTTTTGTTGTTGGGTATGGATCATTTAAAGGAGTAGTTCCACATTTTGGGAAATACGCTTATTCGCTTTCTGGTGGAGAGCTAAATGAGAGATTGATACCACTATGGTTGCCCCCTCTTAGTCAATCAGTCGACTGATCGGTCATTTTGGTCGTAGTCGACTAAGACTTCTTAAGTCAATTAGTCTTTTTTTCCTGCCTTTTTCATGCTGAATGACTTACAGTATTTCCATGAAACTTGCTGAGCACATCTCTGGTAAACACCAGATTCGAAGTGGTGCTTTTGTGTGATTCCTTGTGGAGAGTTTTACAGATTGTATCAACTATTTGATTAGTCGAGCTTTAGTCGACTAACAATTCTTTGGTCGAGGAAAGCCCTAGATACTACAAAACACAAACAAACCCGGGATACAATGTGTCTGCAAGTTACAGATGGATTTATGGCTGAATAAAGACTAGACAAGCATGGTTAAATTAGTTTGAAATTTTAAAAATGGGGACAAATGATGTTTTCTCATCCACTTCGTCACACACATATATAAGATTTTCTCCATTTTACTTAAACACATTAATGAGGTGTGGATTATCTCACTGAAGCTGAGTTGGTGGTTCCGTTCCCACAAAAACTTAAAGTGTCACACATACACACTCATTTGTGTGGATGGTCTCGCCTGACAGGAACTCCTGGCTGAAGACCCCACAGCGTCCCAAGAGGCTCGAGTCATCATTTTACGACGGATGGTTGTATGTAGAGTGTGTGTGTGTGCGCACGCATGTGTGTTTGCATGTGTTAGAACTAACTGAAGTTGTGTGTTTTGAATGAAACGGCGCTGAGTGTCGCTCTAACTCTCCACAGCGGCGTCCTCTAACTCACAGCGGAAGCAGCTCTGCACCTCTTTCTTGTTTCTAACAGCCAGCGAGTCCTGTTACTTCTCTTCCTCTGAAAAAAACAATCAGCACAGCAGCTCTCATGTTGATTTAAAGTCCCTCCAACCCTCCTCTTTGTTTGTTTGTTGCAAGACTTTAGCTTTTGCAAAGCCAACTGATTTACAAAAGTGTTTCTTTTTACCACTGGAGGGCGACAGTGTGAAGCAGTCTGAGGCTCGCCATTTGTCCTCACTATTCTCTCTCTTTTTATCTCTCTCTCCATCACTCTGACCCTCGACCTGTTTCAGGATCTAATGGAGCAGCTGGAGAAGCAGGACCGAACCATCCGCAAGCTCAAGAAACAGCTGAAGGTTTACTCCAAGAGGATCGGAGAGATGGGGGGTACGGAGAGAAATCACCACTCAGCAAAGGCTTGAGAGTCTGTACACATATGTGATTGAGTTCTACTGGACAGGACATTGCCTGACTGTCATGTCTTGTGTGTCTCCCAGCGGGTCAAACCGAGGTACAGACGTCTCCGGGACAGACGGTGGATGAGCCGATTCACCCCGTCAACATTCCCCGCAGGGAGAAAGATTTCCAAGGGATGCTGGAGTACAAGAAGGAGGATGAGCTCAAGCTGGTCAAGAATCTCATCCTTGGTAAGAACTAGTTATGAAGAGCAAGAAACACCAGGTGGAAAATTAGATAAAAGTAATCATTGAAAATCTATAAACTTTAAATAGGTTCTTTAAGGACCTTTTGGGGTCCTTCTATGGTTGCAGTTTGACAAACCACTTGGAGCTGTTCTACTTTTTAAGATAACTTTACAATGCCTCAAGGTGGAGAGAGAGTCTGTAACCATAACTGTCAGTAGTATATAAACTGGGGCTTTCAATCGATTAAAATATTTAACCGCAATTAATTGCATGATTGTCCATATTTAATCGCAATTAATCCCAAATTAATCACACATTTTGTATTTGTTGAAAATGTACTTTAAAGTGATATTTAACAAGTATTTAAAACTCTAATCAACATGGGAGTGTTGAATTTGAACTTTGACAACCCTAATACTGTATAAAATGATTTAAGAGTCGCTGGGTTATTTACACAATATTATCATATCTGTATAATTGACATGATATCAACATTTCATTTTTAAATATCATTGTTATCGTCAATACTAGTATATCGCGACAAACCTAATCTGAAATCTAAAAACCATCTGTAGAAAATGAAGCTTTGTGTGACCGGCGAAACTTTCCTTCTAATACTTTCCTCATTCCATCACTGAACTCGTTCCTCCTCTTGTCTCTCCAGAGCTGAAGCCTCGCGGTGTAGCCGTGAATCTGATCCCAGGTCTGCCAGCCTACATCCTGTTCATGTGTCTGAGACATGCGGACTACGTCAACGATGACCAGAAGGTCCGCACCCTGCTCACCTCAACCATCAACAGTATTAAGAAGATCCTAAAGGTATGTATACTGTATCTGTGTGTGGCTGTGGTGCTCATATAAGGTGCAAGCTGATTGATGATGTGTAAATCCTATAAAGGAAGGATGGTAAGAGTTTGGGGCGACCTGTACAGAGTTTAGTAGTTTAGTAGCTTTAGTCCTTAGTAAGTGTTTGAGGTGCAGAGTAATTTGGCTCAACTTACCCTTTTAAATGCTGCTTTTCAGTAATTTGCGAGATGTTTGATTTGGAAAGGGTCTGATAGAGTTACAGT
Organism: Sebastiscus tertius; assembly: GCA_916701665.1. NCBI lineage: Eukaryota > Metazoa > Chordata > Actinopteri > Perciformes > Sebastidae > Sebastiscus > Sebastiscus tertius. The sequence goes on from CAKAOH010023058.1 coordinate 42,235, forward strand.
ATGACTATCACCAGCTGCAGGTTTACTGACTCCTATGTGTTCTTCCTCTTCTTGTCAGAAACGAGGAGACGACTTTGAAACGGTCTCCTTCTGGTTGGCTAACACCTGTCGCTTCTTACACTGTCTGAAACAATACAGCGGAGACGAGGTGAGACTGACACAATGCACACAAACATAGAACGGACTCCCTCAAATATGTACACATTCAAAAAATGTAATTAACTGGAGATTGTTTTATATATTGGAAAAAAATAATTCACCATTCTTTTGATTGCTTATGGTGTTACTAGTGATAGAAAGTAGAAAAACTGACATTCGTATAAAATGTCATAGATTGTGATGGAATAGTGTCTGAAGCAGCCCTGTCTCCTTAAAGTTGTGATCCCATACAACTAAACTGCATTCTCAACTATGTTTGAAAGGAAACGTATTTTGCAGCGGATTAACATTTGTCTTTGTTGTATCAGTCCGCGGAAGGCCGCAGCATGTGAGCCGGTGACGTAGTATATATATCAATCAACCATTAATGAAAGTTACGTGGAATAATAACGTTATTAAAAGTTATATGGTATAATAAAGAGTATAACAAGCGAGAAAAGTCCACTACAGGTGGGTTGGAGTGATGGTGGACGGGTCCAACAAACATCAGACTTTCCCCCAGGAGACTGCTGTTCATGTCCCGTGTGAAGCGTAGTCATTTTAAGCCAAACCATGATGTTTTTTTACTAAACCTAACTCAGTAGTTTTGTTGCCTAAACCTAACTAGGTAGTGTTATTGCATTTTTTATTTTATTTTTTTTACGTTAACCATGTGTTTAAAACTGCGATCGTAATCCGGTAGAAAATAAAAATAAAAATAAAAATTCCCTCTAAATGTAATTGAAACTGTTGTTTAGTTGTATGGGAATATAATTTTGTAGGAGACGGGGTTAGTTTAAAGAGAGTTGTTGGGGATAAAGAAAGACAAAATATTTCTTATCCTTCTCACACGCACATTATTTATTTTTATTTTTTTTTAACCCTGTATCTGCCTGTGTCCGTGTGTCTCAGGCCTTCATGAAGCACAACACACAGAGGCAGAATGAACACTGTCTGTCCAACTTCGACCTGGCAGAATACAGACAGGTGATCAGTGACCTGGCCATCCAGATCTACCAGCAGCTGATCAAATGCATGGAGAACTTCCTCCAGCCCATGATAGGTGTGTGCATGTACATGTCTGTCTGTAGCTAATGATACTGTAGTACTGGATGGGATTTGCACATGATACAAGTACTTACAAACTGTGTGTGTTTTCCCCGCAGTCTCTGGCATGCTGGAACACGAGACCATCCAGGGCGTGTCGGGCGTGAAGCCCACGGGTCTCCGGAAGCGGACATCTAGTATCGCTGAAGAGGGCACCTACACCCTGGACTCCATCCTGCGGCAGCTCAGCGCCTTCCACTCCACCATGTGCCAGCACGGCACCGACCCCGAGCTCATCAAGCAGGTGGTGAAGCAGCAGTTTTACATCATCGGAGCCGTCACCCTCAACAACCTGCTGCTACGCAAGGACATGTGCTCCTGGAGCAAAGGCATGCAGATCAGGTAGGACATGTGGCTGCTCAGAGGGGAGCTCCAGAGTGTGGCTGGTTTGCTTCACGTATTTTTTGTTCTGACCACCTAACGTATGATGTGACATGTGCAGGTACAATGTGAGCCAGCTGGAGGAGTGGCTCAGAGACAAAGGTCTGATGATATGCGGAGCCAAGGAGACTCTGGAGCCTCTGATCCAGGCCGCTCAGCTGCTGCAGGTGAAGAAGAAGACTGACGAGGATGCCGAGGCCATCTGCTCCATGTGCCTGGCCCTCACCACCGCTCAGGTAAACCGTCCTGTCTTTTATTAAACCACATTCAAAGAAAAACCAGACCAGCTTTTTAAATCATTTGTTCTCAACCCTCAGCCTGTCTAAAAGCTAAGACAACTCAGCCACTATAGGTAAAAAATGTGTTCATAACCTCTCTGTGTTATGTCTCTTTCAGATCGTGAAGGTCCTGAACCTCTACACTCCCGTCAACGAGTTTGAGGAAAGAGTATCAGTCGCATTCATACGAACCATACAGGTGATTTACTACCGATGTATCAATACAACACTGTTTTCTGGACATACTGTACTGTTTCATGTAGCTATAGTATAAACATTAAGGAAATGAATGGAAAATGAATAGGTTGGGACCTGCTCTAAGGAACTGAAACATTTTTTAGGTATTTCTCTTTTTTCCAAAATTGACTTTTTGTATTTGACTGCATATTAACTATTTCCATCTCATTTGCTCTCTTCTTTGTCTACTCAGACTCGCTTGCGAGACCGTTGTGAGAGTCCCCAGTTACTGATGGACACGAAGATGATTTACCCGGTGACTTTCCCGTTCAGCCCTTCCTCCCTCGCCCTGGAAACCATCCAGATCCCCGGCTCGCTCAACCTGGCGTTCCTCACCCGCGTCTAAAACCGAGGCCCCACGGGATCGCGGCCATTTTGATGTAGTGGCCACAGTTGGAATTGCAAGTCACGTGACACTCACTTGCCCCAAAAATACTTTCTACTATACACTCACCACAAGAGAAATAAAACAAAACAAAATTCTGCACGTCAAATTTAGGATTTGCATTAAAACAATTTGAACAATTATGTCCAAAAAATGAACTGAAGAGTCTCAAAGAGCTTCTAATTCAAAACACGGTTTCCAGTTCTCATGAGATGAACCTGGACATTGACGTGCATAAAATTAAACACACAAACCCCACCACATGCTGAACTTTCAACATGCATCTGTACAATACTTACATCCTCCGAACACACACACATGCACGCCTACACTCACGTGCACCTTCTCTCTTACAAAAACGCACGGATACACACGACACCCACGACACCCACGGTCGCTGCCGCTGGTTTAAATCTGGCTATAAACCGCCATATCGTCCATCCACTGCTTGTAAAAACGCCGGCCTCTTAGAGAAGCCACAGGACCAGATCAATGCCTCCGGTACTCGATCTCCATCGACACCTGGGTCTGTCTTAGTGGTCTTGACCCTGGTTACCCCGGCTCCCTCCTCTCTGTGTTTCAACTAGCTGTTAAGATAGTTCTTCTTGTCATCGCCTCGTTCTCCGGAGAGAATGTACGTACCGATACATGGGAGCGGGCCCAAAAGGAGGTGTCAAGACCTCACAAAGAGGAATGAGTTGTAGTCTAGCTTGGTATGTTGGGTCTCTATTTAATAGGCGAAGTGAATTTCTGAGTCCCGGTACGAAGCCAGCTGAGTGACGCTGCGCTTAAGTTAGCCGTCTCCATGTTGAGGTAACCTGGACCAGGCTTCATTCTGTATGTTGTCCTTTTACTCTCTGAACACAGTCAAGCCAAGACAGAACGCATCGTCTGTACTATATTATTTATACATATATAAATATGAATAATATATATCATGTATTTTATTTATTGCATTTACCTCCGTCCCCATCCTCCCCTTTTTTAGATTAGAAGCTTTCTCTTTGCAGAAAACATGTCCGACATATGAAGGCTGGGACCATCATTTCCCAAGATTAACAGCTTTGTAAGGATAGTTTTAGCATAGGTCCATTGTACGTTATGTCAATATCAGGTAAATTATGTAGTTATATAGTGAAAGGAGTGCCGGCACAGATGATTATTTGTTAGGTCACTACGAGATGTTGCTTTATCATGTTTATCCTGCATTTCTGGCAGATGAAGTGTAGCACGGGTTTTAACTTGAGGAGAGATTTAGAAGGTACGAGGTTTAAGCTCTGACGAGGGGGTTTAACCTGCTGCAATCTATACTGTTTACAGCCGTGACCAGAGCTGAGCGTCACAGGAAACACTGGCACAAAGATATTTAATCACACTCACAACATTACACTCTGCTTACTGCTGTAGAGTTGTCTGTCCTCTCTCTCTCTCTCT
>CAKAOH010023059.1:0-11466 GCA_916701665.1 Sebastiscus tertius
TGCTTGGTAGCGGTGGTTTGTGTGGATGCTTCTTTAGCCTAGCCAGCAGCCCCGCCCGGCATCCCCGTCTGCTTCCTCTCTCTACGCCGCCTACGTCGCTTCTCGGAGCCGATAACAATCCACGTAGACCCCGGTGATCCGGACATGTCCGCCGGTATGTTGCCGTCCTTTGAAAGTCGCTTGTAATGGCGGTACTGTGCTGTAATCCCACGTTGATTAAGTCTTGACGACTATAGACATACTTCGCCTGACAAAATTTGACAAGCAAATCCAGCATTCACACAAATAAGCACCAAACTAGGAAGCGTAGAGCCGCTGCACTGAAGCGCGCCGCTAACTTGAAACTACCAGCAACTGCAACTGGTAGAATGTACACTGTAGCACGGTTCTACGATCTCGCTGAAAAGACAGATCGTAGAGACATTCTAATCGTTCACGATCTAATATTGTCATATCGGACACCCCTACTTGGCACCGCAAAATTACACAATTTACAGTATGAAGGAATCAAAATGCATGAAACAGTTGCAGAATGTGAAAACAAATATTTTGCAATTTGCAATATAGTGAAAACAAAGAACTTAAAAATAAATAGATATGCCAACAACTTTAATATTGCTTCCTCTTCAAAACAACAGTGTAAAGCGCTTAAAGTGATCACGATTATGGTGAGCAACCACCTATAGTGATCAAAAAGTTTGGGACAGAATCATTCCAATACAAACGCTGTTTAAATAATGTGCTTCTAGTCATGAAGTAGTCCGCTCACAGCGTTCATTTTGGGTCTTTTCACACACGACAACGTATGGAAAAACATTTCAAAACTACCTCAGACTACGTTAGTTGAACTTTACTCACTTTACTCCCATGATACTTTGCCCCGTGGACCTGAGGCTGATGCTGCGTGCACATTGATATCATGACTGGAAAATGAAAGTCATTTTCTCTGAAAAACAAAAATAAATGTGCACGTGGAAAGCACGTGTGGTTGGATCCGCCCTCGTCAAGTAGACTGATAATGCCTCGTCACGTAATGCCCTCAAAGTGAAACTTTTTCCGATCCTCAACCGGCTCTGCGGCACACATGCAGACTGCAGACTGGCGCCCGTCTCCCTCCACGCCGCTACCGGGTGAGAGAACGAGGAGCCCCGGCAAAGGGACGCCGTTTGGAATGCACGCTTGTGCTGCAGAGCCGGCCACAGCCTGCCTCACCCTTGGTGAGAAGGGAGCCAGTAAATAGCGGAGCGGTTCGTGTCATTACTTTGTATTCATTTAATAAATATACAAATGTCAATTAGATAGTAATCTGCATTAGAAATGATGAATAACAACAGAAATTTGGTTTTCATAATCATCTGCTTATAGCAGTCCATTTGACGGGACAGACTTGATCACTGTAAGCGGGTTCCACTGTATTGTAAGATAGTTGTATAAACACCATAGACTCATTGGATGAACTGGTATACCGCTGCCCAGCACTAAAGCTTTGGTTGTGCTTTCGGCAAAGACGGCTGCATAGACATGAGCTGACGTGGAATCGTGACGAGGAAGCGTTTGAATCTTTTATACTTATACGATTGTTCCTTGTGGGAAACAGACGTTCTCAAAGCTCCTCAAAGTTCTCGTGACCCTTGCGGTTGCGTCAAGCATCAATCACGCTTAACCCAGATCACATCTGAACTGGACTCTCGGAGCAGTCTGATGCTGGTCTTCAGGGAGCAGAAAGCAGCTGCAGGAACTTCTCAGGTCTTGACCGGTCATATCACAACAGGAAGTGGAGAGGCTGTTTGACGTGATGTGGTTTATCAGTTGTATCTGTTATCTGGTGTAAAAGTTGTGTTCTTCTCTTTTATATTCCTGCGAGCTGAAAACGCGATTGGTGGTTTCAGGTTTTTGGCTGGACTACAGAGGGCCAGCCCTACAAACGCAAACGTCTGTCACTGACTGAGTGACTGAGTGATGAAGGTACAGGATTGGTCGGCCGACTGTTGGGTTTCCTCATTGGTCGTTGCTCTTTCAGAATGAAAAGGTGGAGAACAGTTCTGTGTTTATGTTTTCTGTGGAGCGTGTCAGTGGTTCAATGTATCATTACATCATGCTGTTGTTGTACATGCGCTATTGTTTGTGTTCGTTTAAGTTCCGTTATGTCGTGCTTTGTATTACCGTGCATTGACACACCAAGCGCTTTGTGTCTAATTGGCGTCTGCCATGACTTTTACCCCAGCTACCCCCAATTACACTGTGCTGTGAAGGTTTAGTGGTTCAGTGTAAAAGTGCTGCATCAACGCTCGTCTCCTCAACTTCTGGAAAGGACAGAAACTCGTCTCTTAGTTAGTGAAAGAAGTCTCAGTAGTCTTTGTGTTTCCAGCCTCAGGAGAAGCAAGAGTGTTTGAGAAGATGGAGAACATCAAATTCTCTGCAGAGAAGTTTTTTAAAGAGCACTTATCTTCTAATGTCTCCTGAGGGAGGACGGCTGTAGAGTAAAACTGGAGATGCTGTGACTGCGGCTCCTCTTTAGTGAACGTGTAAAGAGGCTGACTATGCACACACACACACACACACACACACACACACAGGGAGAGAGCTCCATAGATGCCTTTGGTCACGACATCCAATTTGTCTCCCTTGGAGCTGATATAAAATGTGTGTTATTGCAGTGGCAGTGCAGCGAGGTCTCCGTAGAGCAGCTGTTACAGTGAAGGTGTAAAGGGGTTGTCTCGGGTGTGATCTTCATAGCTCGGCTGTTCCGATGGCTGCAGCTGGCCTCAGGTTACTGGAGACATGTTTCCCCTTCCTTAACAACATTTCTTACATAGATCTCTTCTTCCTGTCCACAACTGTGGTTTCTAGATTGGTGATGTGTCTGCAAAGTCTTTAAATAAACGAGGTAAAGAAGTGCAGCTTTGCCTGGTGTTAATGCATTTGCCCAGCCACTGCAGTTCAGTCTAAGCAGATGCAATGTAGGTATCGGGTCATGCTGCAGAGTATCTGCTCTCTGATTGGGTGAGTGTAGGATTTAAAGGCAGTTTAAAGATACGTTAGCTTTAGGGCTGACCCGAATACTACGGGGGGTTTTAAAACTTTTTTTTAAATGTACATATGGAATAATAATTTAGTAGTTATGTTCCAATACCATTTTCCTTCCCGATACCGATTCTGATACATGAACTTGAGGTATCGGCCGATATCGAGTACCGATCCGATACCAGTGTGGTTAAAAAATAAAAAATATATATTTATTATTATTATTATTAATAAACAGATGTTTCCTACTGAGGGCTGCACGGTCGCCTCACAGCAAGAGGGTCGCAGGTTCCAATCCGGCTTCTGTGTGGAGTTTGCATGTTCTCCCCGTGTTAGCGTAGGTTTTCTACTAAATAGCCCATGAAATAAGGAATAATCCCACAACATTATTCATATTCAACCTGAATTATTATTAGTTATTCTTAGATGGATATCGCTGTTTGTTGTGTGTAGAGGTGTGTGTGTTTACAGTAGAGCGGCAGCGGTGCTGTCCTGGGCACTGACACGGGGGAGATGGAAACAGACAGACATGTCAGCCTGCTGCGCTGCACTGCCAAGCTTCGAATACCTTTGAGTATTTGTCATCGAAGCTTGTATTCGGGACAGCCCTAGTTAGGTCAGTGCTGGACAATGGTTTCACCTGTCACCCACTGCGGGGTCTAATAATGGGTCAAAACATACCCAACTTTTGGCACATTTACTACGTATTGATTACTAACTAGAGCCATATGTACCCCTTCTACCCTAGAACAAAATCAATCAGAAGATTTTCTCTGTCACTTTCAATTTTCTTACATTGTTATTCCCCTGCGACAACGTAGTCGGGGGTATATAGTGCTCCGCCTGTCCTTCCGTCCGTTCGCGTGACTTTCATTTCCGGAGCAGAACTCGAAAACTATTTCACTTAGGAACTTCAAAATTGTCATGATGGTTGACAGTGTGGTCTAGTTAATTAGTTAATGTTCATTAATTCCATTAGTTCCAAAAGGGCTAAACCTTTGGCCCTGCTTCAGTAGGGGTCAAGAAGTGAGTGGGGGTGGGTGAGCCATGCTCACTTTGGCATTGTTGGTCTTACAGCGGTGATCAACACATTGAGCTGAAGATTGATAAACTATTACATTATTTTTGAGTCAGTCAATACCGATGTGACAATATTAATAATGGTGGTCATACAGCATTTAAATCCCCTATGTGTAGAACTTTTACACGTATATAGCAGGTATCAAATTATTTTGCTCGCTCATGTTTTTGTCGAATATGCTGCTTTCAGCCCGCTCATCCCTGTCTCCTCAAGCTGAACCTTTGGTGGGGATGTTGCCTGGCTGGCATTGCTGTCACAGAAGAAGAAGAAGAAGAAGAAAGGCACTTTATTAATCCCAGAGGGGAAATTCAATTTTTTTGTTATTTACACAGTACACACAGACCCGAAATACACACACATGCACAAACAGGACCTACATGCATTAATGGAGAGATGTCAGAGCGAGGGGGCTGACCCTGACAGGAGCCCTAAGCAGTTGGGGGTTTGGTGCCTTGCTCAAGGGCACCTTGGCAGTGCCCAAGAGGCAAACTGGCATCTCTCCAGCTACCAGTTCACACTCAGTACTTGTACCATGCGGGGACTTGAACCGGCGACCCTCTGGTTTCCAAGCCAAGTCCCAATGGACTGAGCTTCTGCTGCCCAGTCACAGTACCTATTTGTAATACCATTAAAGGGCACCAAAGTTGGAAATTGTTCAAATTCTATTCATTGTGGCTTTATAAAGATAATCAATCATTATTAATGTAGATATTGCATGTTGGTCCAGCAGAGGCATTGACAGCGGGTGTGAATACACCGTTAGTCCAATTTATTATATAAGGATAAACTCCTCGACATGTATCGTCTCGTGTTCAAGATGGTCCCAGAGCACACTCACAAGAACAACACAGGAAAAGAGCAGACTGTTGTAATATGATAACCCAAACACCAGACAATACTGGATCTAGTCTCACACCACCATATAAGCTTTATATTGATGTCGTGCTCAACTGAAACTTTGCACTCAACATATGTGAGCAGTGGATAGCTCTCTGTCCCTATAACAAGACAAAAGGTGCAGTGTGCTGCTCTGACACTCATTTGCATAAGAACAGTTTTTAGTAGCTGGTGCAATGCAGTTTTCAATGTTATGTCCATTCAGTGTTTCATTTCTTAAATAAATTAGATTTGCCGAGGTGCTTGGATGGTGTGAATAGCCTTGTGCCAGGTATTTTATTTGAATGACAGAACAAAATTACATTTTGTGCTAAACAGTTTTTTTTTCCCCATGGAGACTTGTTGCTCTACTGCTCTCTATTTAGAGACATTTACTGGCAAATATATTCAAATGATTTCCTTAGTGCAGCCGGTGAATTAGTAGATATTTTATTATACATACAGTATCTTCTCCTGGAGCCATTAGTACAAGTGATGTAGCCTGCAGTCGTCCCTATAAATCTGCATAATTCTGGCATTATAATTCACAATGAATGTTTTTGGCTGCGGTCGTGTTCCTACTGCACCCTGGTGAAAGTCTCGTTTCTCAACAGCTTGTTTCAACTCCCCTGTCTGCGTTTATGCAAGTCAAACCTGGCAGTTTAAAAATGAAGAGATTTTAAATGCTGCGGCTCGTCGCTGTTTTTGATCACTTCATTTGGTTGATGTCCGTCTCCCACACAGCCACCCACATCGCCGCTCAGTGTGACGAGCCTCAGTGAGGAGGAGGATTGTTCTATCCCTTCAAAGGCAGCGGTAGATCGGTACAGACTGGTGTATAAGGAAGCTGTATGAATGTGTGTGTAGGCTGTATTCTTGCAGATTGTGCTTTACAAAGTGAGCTTATTATCTGATATTTTCCAGCTGGATAAGGGTTGAAGGCCAGAAGGAATCAACATTATGCAAAAGTGTTTTTGACAGCTGCATGAAGAATTGGAGATGAGGAACAAATATCTCTGTTGTTGTTAGCAGTGAGAAGAGGAAAGTGCTGAGCTGCTCAGTTTGGAAGCTGTTGGACAGAAAGACCGGCAGGAAACTAGTTCTTCAAAGCATTGTGGGAAAAATGTAAAATAGAAAACACTAAATAATAACTGCTTATCTAGTATTTCCAGGTTTACAATAATACGTGATATATCCTGCATTATTGCTAAGCAGCGGTGTTCTCACAACTTAACCACTCAAATGCCAAGAACGTTGTTGTAAACACAAGCTCACCAGGTTCATTTGAAGTCACCGATACTAAAGGGACTATTTGTAACTTTCAGAATTGCTTCTTAACAGCGACACCTGTGGCCATGAAATCAACTAAAGTCAGCGTCGGGCTCGCTCTAAATAGACCTGAACGAGCATCGCTCAAAACAGTGAGGAGACACACGTCAGCTAAAAGCACAATGTCACTCTATATTTCAGCTGCTTGGCAGTAATGTTAGCTGACCAGACCAAGGTCTCTCCATGAACATGATTTAGATCTGATCCTAGTGTTGGCTTTTATTTCAGCACAAACTAGATATTCTCAGAGCTAAACTAACTCTTCTGCAGTGTGGAGTGAGCGCGCGTTCACGTCTAGAGGTGGAGCGAGTACGCGAGAACGCGCGCTCTCTCTGAGTGAAGGCGAGCAGGCAGAGGAGACGAGGCTCCCGGCATACGCGAGCGTGCATGTGTGCCGACCCGCTACATTTATACGCTTGCAAAGTTACAAACAGTCCCTTTAACGAGTATAACGAGCACAAAAGTCCACACGGGGTGGGAGGGAGGGGCGGACTACCACCCAGGAGACCGCTGCTCGTGTCCCATGTGAGACTAAAAGTAAACGCTGACTGTTAAAGTCTACTTATTTGCATGTACCATGAATTGACAGTGAATTAAAAAAAATTTACAAAAATGCTATTTTTCAGCTAACATGAGAGCACCTTGACAACTAGAAGTTATATGTTAAATAAGTCCTGTACATGAGAGCATCTTATCCACTGGACAAGCAACACATGCTGTCTGAAGTGTTTTCAGTTAGAAGAGAAAAGACTGAGGACTAACTGGTTGGTTTTGACACTCCCGACAGTGAAGAGGTAGACAGGACACGGGGAGAATCACATGCAACAAAGACCCCCGACTGGAATCGAACCAATGACAAAATCCCACGTTTTGACGGCTGAAAGGGGTTGGTCATCCAGAACAATGAATTCCACAATTTTGTAAGTTATCTTCGTGGGGGTTTGGGCTATCTTTGTGGAATTTATCTCATTGTTGGAATGCAGTTTCCAATGTTTGCTGCTGCGGTTCATCCTTTTTTCCCCCTTTGCCTTGGTGAAGTCATCGTGCTCTTTCGCGTGATGCGTCTTCAAATGTTTTATAAGATTGCTGGTGTTGAAATCGGCAACACTAGTGCCACCTTTCGAAATGGAAGCCTTACATACTGTACATATTGTTGTTTTACTTGTTGGATTTTCTACTGAAATATTGCTAAATGTCTGATATTTCCTCGCTCTGACTACCGTTACTGTTCCACTCTCCTCTAGCACCGCACTGTTGTTTGCTATCGTCATGTGACAGACTACCTGCAATCAGTTCTTCTTCTCTGCTCTAAAACAGTAGCTGTCAGTGGTAGCCATGATACATTCAGGGTGACAGCCCAATGAAGGCTTCTGTTTTGGAGAGGTGAAGAAGAATTGATTTCAGGTTAAACAAGTTGATTTTTTTGGATTAATAAATTATGGTGTCAGATCGGCACATAGACAGGTGTACTCGCCGATTTGGGCAGGATCGCATGCATTTCCGATACCTGTATACATCGGAACAACTCTAGCTGTATTCGACTACAAAGCCGCTCTGGTTTGGCAAATCTTTGTCTGGTTAACTTCCCCATGTCCGATAAAGAGCTGCTTCACTAAACCTTTCTATGCTGAGCTTTTAAAACGTTACGGAGGTGAGGTGGAAGCTCGGGAGGCTAATTTAAAAAAAAACAAAAAAAACAATAACCGACCCTCGTTAAACGATTGTTAATCGTTAACCGACAAAATTAGTGCGTCGCATGCAGCGTTGCATCAGCTGCAGTGTATGAGCACAACAGACAACTGAGTCTCCAGTTCACTATCAGGAGAGTGACTGTAGCAGCCACAGTGCTGCGTTCACTGTCTCCAGTTCACCGTCAGGAGAGTGACTGTAGCAGCCACCGTGCTGCGTTCACTGTCTCCAGTTCACCATCAGGAGAGTGACTGTAGCAGCCACGGTGCTGCATTCACTGTCTCCAGTTCACCATCAGGAGAGTTACTGTAGCAGCCACGGTGCTGCGTTCACTGTCTCCAGTTCACCATCAGGAGAGTGACTGTAGCAGCCACAGTGCTGCGTTCACTGTCTCCAGTTCACCGTCAGGAGAGTTACTGTAGCAGCCACGGTGCTGCGTTCACTGTCTCCAGTTCACCGTCAGGAGAGGGACTGTAGCAGCCACGGTGCTGCGTTTAGTGTCGAGGACATGCAGCCACTTTCCCAGGAACTCCACCATACATTTAGTTTAGTTTAGCAGGTTGTCAGCTGTGCATAACGATAGAGTGTCCACAAACCGTGTGTGTGTTTGTGCTACTTTCACAGCTGAAGTGTTACTGTTGCCACACACATACGCTCTGCCAGCGCAGCGTAACTTTAGCAAGTGTCCAACAGACCGTGTGTGTGTGTTGGTGGTGAGTGTGAGGTTGTTGGTGGCGTTCTAGCTGTGAACGTAGGTGCAGCAGTGTGTGGACAGTTTATTTTCAGTGAATAAAAGTTCAACTCCTCAGCTCAAGTGAGCTCAACTCCTCAAGCTAACTTCCTGTATCTGCAACTCCAGCTCAGACTCTCTTAGGTGGGCTGTTCTGGTGGAACAGATTTTCTCCTTTAAGTGACAAGCTCCTCCTCTGAGATTTGCTCAGCTTTTGAATTAATCATTAATATTTCTGTTAACCGTTTAACCGATAGCGTTAATCGGTTAAAATTCTTAATGTCGGTTAAACGGTTAATTATTAGCCTCCCTAGTGGAAGCATTTGGGGACAACTCTTGAAAAACTTTTACCAAACATGACTTGGTGACTCAGAATGCAACTTTTCTCTGATTATCTCTGCGCTCTGACAGAAAATCTACTATTGCTATTGAGTTGAAGAAAAAAAAACAATGCAAAATATCTCACTCTGTTCTGTTTTTATATCGCGGGAGAAGCAGGCTTGAACCCTTTTGGGTCAAACTGGAGGTAGAAGTTGTGCGGATTAGTAAAATGAACATTGACGTTTTCTGCTTGAGGATGATTGTTAGCGCTCTGGAGCAAAAACAACCGTAGCCGGAGCCTCATTATCCGACTTACCGCTACATGCTCTGAATGGCTAAACAAGTGGGCTCGGCTCACACTGAGAAGCACTGAGCTCTGGGTTTGTGGGGCTTATAGAGCTCTGAAGTGCGGGACCTTCTGTTTGTGGAGGTGATGGATGGAGCTCATCGGTATTCAGGGTCTCCGGCTCCATCATGGACTCTGTGGCCACTTTGTTATTCAGCAGAACAGTAAAGAAGTGGACAATGCAGGTGAATGAGCTGTGGTCTCCCTCTCTGTCTCTGCCATGTCAGTGTTGATTGAAGGCCTCAAACCTCCAGAGATTTTTAAAGAATCATTTTGAGGCTTCTAACTTTTAACTGCTGTCAAACTCACCATTTGTCATTTCAGCAAAATGATAAACTTGACAAAGTATGGATGGCCGAATTGTCCAGAGGGTGAGTGATGGGTGTCCAGGAGGATATTTGATTGAAATGGAAAGATATTTCCCATCACTCAAATGTCAACATAATGGTTTCCTGCCCTGCGTTGTGGAGTTTTGTGCGACTTCTATTGTTTTATTGTTTCACCTGAGGCAGTATTAGATCAGTTAATGCTGTTATTCTGTAATTCACTAGAGATAAGACAGCAGAGTCGCCCCCTATAGTCTTTTATAAATTGAAAAATCATCTCTTCCCAGAATGACTTATTCTTTTAATATTGTTGATCCGCTTGCTTGGAAGTGCTTTTGTCTTGAAGTAAAACATATTATGTAATATTGTCTGTTGTTTAGGAATTGTGGTTTATTCTTCTGTTAATCTAGATACCTAAAACATAAATGTCAGAGGAAAACTGTTTTTCTCTAAATTGACCCTCAATTAGACGTTGAATCTGACAGAAAGAGAAAGGAGGTATTAGTGTTGTCACGATCCTGGAAGTTCTAACTTCGATACAATAATGTGCTCCAGGGATGACGGATTTTTGTAGACCAACCAGGAAGTTAGCATCGCCCTGGTTCCCTCCACAAAAAGCCAACGGGATTTCTCCATTGGATTATTGCAGAAAATCAGCTCTGTGGGAAACACACATTTATGATACTTACACGTTTAGTTCAGCAAGATAATCTCCACAAATCAACACCACGTCTATGATTTTTGAAGTGTGAATGCAATCGCCAGAAGTACAAAGCTAGCATTAGGCTATAAACCAACTCCATCAGGGTCACATGAGCACGAGTAAACACAACGAGGCTGTAAAGTGGACAAGTTGGCAATATGACGTTTAGTAGTCTCAGTTAGCCACTTGTTAGCAACCGCCTTATTTAAGACACATAAAGACTTCAAAATGTATGAGTGGGATATTTATTGATGTATTTTATGTCGTAGAACAAAATGTTAAAACCTCTTCTGCTTTTTATAACCACAGACTTTATTTCAGGCATGTCACATTGACTTGTAGAGGAGGGAACTTGAAGTGCTAAAATGCTAACTCATTTCAAGGTTTTAGGACTCGTTCCTGTAGCTCTTTATACCTTGAAAAATATCAATATTCAATACCTTTTTCAATACCACGGGGAGAGGTTGACACAACATTGAGGACATAACATTTTAGATTTGTATTAAAAGATAAATAGTGTGTATGTGTCAACTGACTGTCAGAGAGCAGAAAGTGCAGCTGGTACCTGTGTATTGATACTGCAGAAAATGAGTATTGAAGCCGTTTCAAATATTCAATATCCATATGTATCAATACTTCAATACTTTTGACAACACTGTTTGTCCCGAGGATGAAAATGCAGCGGTTTAATATTCAGGGAAGCTCTCTGTCCGACACAGCCGGGTCAGTGTCCAGGTTCAGCGGCTGCAGAGTCCAGCAGGTATTCAACATTTAGCTCCATTTTCCTCTGAGCCGTCTGTGTTTGTGCTCCACTGGTCACAATGTCGGGGACGTCGGGCCTTAAATGCCAAAGCTCAGCTGAGGGAAACCGGCCCGGTGTTTTTAAACTGCTCTGCTCTCTCTCTCTCTCTCTCTCTCTCTCTCTCTCTCTATCACTGTTGAGTGTTACCTCATCCAGGCTGTGCTCTCACCACACATTATCTCCTCGGGGGTTACAGCACTCGGCCTTGGAGAGCCGTCCCTCTCATTTCACCTCTTCAG
>CAKAOH010023060.1:0-14597 GCA_916701665.1 Sebastiscus tertius
ATACTATACTATGATTTTTTTTTTTATCTTTTATACATTATTAGGACTTTTTTTCTTCACCCTATCCTATGACTTTTTTTAATTTTTTTAAAAAAGGCATAGTATAGTTTGGCAAAAAATTTTATCAAAAAAAAGTCATAGTATAGTATGTCGAAATATTTCATGAAAATAAAGTCATAGCATAGCATGTTGAAAAAATTTCATGAAAAAAGACAGTTTAGCATGTCGAAAAATGTAATAAAAAAGTCATAGTATAGTTTGTCGAAAAATTTTATCAAAAAGTCATATTAAAGTATGTAGAAAAAAAGTCATAGTATGTCGAAAAAATAAGAGTCAGTGTTGTATATTGAAAAAAAGTCATAGTATAGAATTTCGAAAAATTTCATAAAAAAAGTCATACTATAGTATATCAAAAACTTTTATGAAAAAAAGTCAGTTTAGTATATCGAAAAATTGTATCAAAAAAAGTCATAGTATAGTTTGTTGAAAGATTTCATTAAAAATAGTCAGTTTAGTATGTCAAAAGATTTCGTGAAAAAAAGGTCATAGTATAACATGGAAAGATTTCATTAAAAAATAGTCATAATATAGCATGTCGAAAAATTTCATGAAAAAAGTCAGATTATAGTATGTCGAAAAAATAAGATTCATAGTATTGTATGTCGAAAAAATAAAAAAGTCATAGTATAGTATGTCAAAAAAGTCATAATATGTCGAAAGTGTTGTATATTGAAAAAAAAAAGTCATAGTATAGTATGTCGAAATATTTCATGAAAAGTCACAGTATAGTATGTCGGAAAAAAAACATACCATACTTTGACTTTCTAAAAACCTTTCGTGACATTCTATACTATGACTTTTTATGTCATTTTTGTGACATACTAGCCTTTATTCTGAAAACAATTCACAATCAGTGTCCAATCAAGTAATGCAGGCAAGATCTGTACAAAAAATTCATCTTTATTAGTAATTTATTACATAATTTATCCTCTGGCATTATACATATATACAGTAATTACATTTTAATTAGATAAATGTCTCAGTCAGAATCAAGTCAGTAGGAAACATTCATTTACATGGACTTTAAAGCTCCACTGATTGTTACATTTTATTAATGAATCACAGCTTTTATTATTTGATAAACTATGTCTGATCAAGCCAAAGTCACACGTTGTCCAGGTTTAAATGCAACTGAGTGAGTTGCATTTGCAAGAGATTTTCCATTTCCTGCACCGCCAAAGGCTTCATACCTAAAAAAAAGAAATAAAAAAGGTTTATTAAAACAGTTTATTCATATGTATAATATAAAATACCAAAGACCAGATTTCATAGATCTAACACAAGGAAGGATCTACAATATTTGTCTTTTTTTTCTCCTCTCAACTTTAATAAGATGTTTATTCCTTCACTTGACAAAGTAATTCGATGTGATAAAAATGCAGAATTTTATCATATGAGAGGGATTATAATAATGATTCATATTCTTCTATTGCTGCTACTTGGCAACAGCTTTGAAACACCATTTTTTCAAATGTTTTTCATTTCCTCCTGTAGGTGAGACTCTAATTGGCTCATTATGTGCTTGATAAATTTCATAGCCAACTCAATCATTAACAGCTCACTTTTTTTTCCAAAATAAATGGACAGCTGTGAAACGATTTCTTTACTTCCTGGAGAGCAAACAGTTTTTGTTACAGTGGTTTCATGTATCAATATTACCGTAATTTGTATTTTGCCGTGACTGGTGCAGCACAGTCCAATCTGGTGTTTTCTTACTCACAGTTTTGTGTATCTGTTCCAGTCGGCTTTGCTGATAGACGGTCTGGTCGCAGCCAAGGAGGAGTTCACGTGAGCCTGACAAAGCACCAGGCCCGGCTGACTGGAGGCTGAATGCACCCGGACACAGTCCTCCTACACGCAAAGAAAACAGTAATAATGCACACAGTAGCTTACATTAGCAATCTAACACTGGTTCATGCAATAGCTATGAGTAGAGTAGTATAGAATAATCTAGTTTTAAATCAATAGAAAATGAACATAGAATGTAACTAAGCACTAAAGATGCAGTATTGAACAAAGCTATATAGAAACAAAATCAGCATTCAGGTATTTTTTTGTCCAACGTTGTCACTTACATTGGCTCTCTTGTAGTTTTTCTTGATGTTGTTAATGTCTTGTTGTAGGCGCTCCAGCTGCTCTGGGCTGAGCTCTTCGTACCCGCTCTGGAGAGAGGACATGTAGGCAGGGGGGAGCGAGCCGCCAGGTTCTCGACCCGATGCCCTTGTAAAGTCGTGGGTCATGGAGTTTGGTCCAGAGACGCACTGGGAGTTCTGTCAAGGGAGGCAGAAGAGAGAAAACGGACAGACACAAAAATCACCAGAGAAGCCACTGAAAAGCACCTCTGCATTTCACACAGCATCATTTCAAAGGCCAGTGTTTGTCAGGACAGAGAGTTTGTTCCTAACCATGCTTAGTTAACTCAAAATTTGCTCTCATGAATATTCTGGAAATTGAATCAGAAATTACTCATGAGCTTCAGAAGAAAAGACTTTTTGCCAGCACTACTCACCAGTCCTGAAATCGGTGAATTTCCCAACTCTGACTCGTAGGAGCTTCCGAAGTAGAGTCTCCAAACATTGCCACGATGTTGATCGTCTTCTGCTTGAAGCTCACTGGGCTCCAGGAGAACCATGGACTGGTCCAGGACCGCGCCTGAGTCCCCCTCTCCCACTGAATCATCTGAGCCACTGCTGTTGTTCGGGAAGATCATGGAGGACAGGCTCATGTCGCTGTCAGAGCCACAGGTCAGCTCCTGATTATCACCCAGAAACAGAGGACCAAAGTTTAGATACAAAAGTACATGAAGCTTTGTAGTGCTCAAAAAACATGGACAAGCAAAGCAGCTTCACTGTGTTATTACAGTTTAAACTCATTCTGCCTCTGGTAGCCCTTGCTGATTAACTTATTCAATCATATCCTTGTCAACATGGTTAGGGATCATTTCAATTATGTTGTAAACTGATAATGAAATAACAAGTAGAGCAACTCACATGCTGGGATGCATACAAAACTCATCATTTAATTAGCCTCTAGGGACAAAAAAAAAAACTGAGATTGCTGCCTCAACATGAAACCATAAATAATTTGAAAATGGACTGGCCAACAGTTCCCAGCCTTCCTGCTCTATTAGCCCGAGGCAACCCCATCTCGACAAAATGAGCTCTTCAGTGACTCATCTTTTAAGTACAATAGACTTACATGCGGTGTGCTGGAGCCCATGCTGTTGTGGACGGCCTCCAGCTGTGCGTTGTAGAGCAGGGCCTTCAGGTCTGCCCCGGTGAACTGCTCCGTTGCTGCTGCCAACTGCTCCAGGTCCACGTCAGCGGTCAGGGCGACGCCGGCGCTCAGAGCCTTCAGGATCTCCACACGAGCCTCCTGGAAATGTAACAGTTGGATTTACTAGAAAGGACGTGTCTTCACTGAAGATTCATTTTATACCACACAAGTCTCCCCTTTACAGACATGCCCGCTTTATGATAATCACATGCAGTAGTTACTATGAACAACCATGTGATTAATCACGATTTAAATATGTAAATCGATTGACAGACCTAAAAAATGACAATTAGAAGTGGTTGATCTTAATGCAACAGACCAGGTCAGGAGGGGGGCAGTAGAGGGACTTGTCCAGTCGTCCAGGTCTCAGCAGGGCCGGGTCAATCAGATCTGGACGGCTGGTGGCTGCAAGCACATATACACCTACGAATGCAAACATGAAGGACTCTTATTTACCTTAAAATGAATCGTTTGGGAGATACCTGTACACATGTTAGAGTTGGATGAGAGGACAGATACCGCTCTCATGTCTGTTCGATAAATATGAAGCTGGAGATGGTTAGTTTAGCTTAGCACAAAGACTGGAAACGGGGAAATAGCTAGCCTGGCTCTGTCCAAAGGCAACAAAATCTGCCTGCCACTAATTCCCTCTGGACAGAGATGAGTGTCATTGATCTTCTCGTCCAACTCTCGATAAGAAAGAGAATAAGTGCATTTCCCCAAATCTCATGACTGCAGCACTGATAAGTAAAATGTGCCAATAAAATCTGTGCCCTTAGCTCTTTAAAGTGGATTGTTATTATACGTAGTATACTGCTGTATGACGTACCCTGCAGTCCCTCCACCCCATCCAGCTGGGTGAGGAGCTGGTTGACCACACGGTCGGTTACACCTGTGCTGTCATGGCCCCTCCTGGGAGCCAGAGAGTCAAACTCATCGAAGAACAGGATGCATGGCTTGGCAGCTTGTGCCCTGGAGCAAACAGAGGAATCTCCATGAATATTTGTTAGTGGAGCTTTCTATTATAAATTTAATACTATAAATATTTGATGTTACTCATCATAACTAATAGCAACTATAAAAGTCTACTGGAGTCATATGGTGCATTCACAAGACATAGACCGTTTGGCTAGTCCAGATCTACTTTTGGTTCGTTTTCTATTTAGTCTGGTTCGGTTTCACAGTGAACAAATTAAGCAAACCAAATAAAAACATTAGCTCAGGGGTGTTTACGTCATCTCAAGAGCTGCCACTTCTATGTAGGGAATTGCAGACTTTGAAATACTGCTATCAAAGTGTTTTCACGACGCAGCACTGATCGGCTGTGCGCGTGAATCCCTTCTCCTCCAGTTTTATTTTTATGGACTGTATTTATCATATTCTGTGTGTTCTCTTCGGCCCAGATGTCAAGCAAACATCGGACTTCTGCTAGAAGTCCAGGTCAGTCCTCTCTCACTCATGTTAACCTGTCGTTTATCTGTGTCCATCTCAACAAATGTCTGCGTTTTGGTTCACTTGGAAACAGTCCAAAACCACCTCTCGCCAGTGAACTCTGACTGATTGTTTTAGTCTGCACTGGAGTATGATTACTGCGTTCACAAATGCCCAAACGCACCGTACCAGAGTTTGATTAAAACAGACTATGTTGGCTTGTAAAAGCACCTATAAGAAAGTGAGTGAGTGTAAATGTTGACTAACCTCTGAAAGACATCCCGAACTCCCTGCTCACTAGCTCCGATGTACTTACTCAGAAGTTCAGGTCCCTAGAGAGAGGTAAATATCCTGCATCACTGAAGATACAGGTTGCTCTGATTAAGAAAGACTGTCAGAGCCGGCCTACCTTGATGCTGATGAAGTTCATACCACTGTCTTTGGCAATAGCCCTGGCCAGCAGGGTCTTCCCTGTACCAGGAGCTCCATACAGCAATATTCCTGAGCGATGGCGGATAGGAAGATTGGAGAACAGGACGGGATACTGCAACACACCAAAGACCCACAATCAGTTATCAAGAATTTACATTTTGTGTATTTTATACTTTAACAGTAATTTCTGTTGGTCTGTGTAAAATAACGTCCTTACATCAATCATGTTTTAATTTATAATAACAATATAGAAAAGTCAGACACTGTATGATGGCTATTTATCCTTAAAGTTATATCATTATCATACATTATTATTAAGCCAATATCATTTTAATAAAGGGTAAACATAAGTAGGCCAATATGGTGCTGTGAAGAACACTAAACAGTGAATACGCAAAATTTTCATCACTAACTCTGAGGTATCTACTGTACAAAGTGCACTTTCTTCTTAAAAAGACAGTTTTAAGTGTCCTAAGACTCCATTCATCAGACAGCCTTGTGTGTTTTCTAATAATTGTACTATTAGTAGTTATACAAGCAGTGGAAAATACAAAAATCTAATCATAAAAATAACCAGGAAATTGTGTTGAAACTTGAAAACTTTCATCATTTATCACCTCTTTCTATCATACATCTTATAAAAAAAGGAAACAGTTTACACATTTATTGTTCTGGGTGACACAGAGTGGTGGAGATAAATTCAGAGGCTTTGAAAGTAAACTGAATAAGAGATGGATTTTCTTGTGAATTTGACTTTAATCAAATAAATTAGTTTCTGTTTGAATAAAACCAATTAGTCTGCATTAATTACTTAAATACTACCCCTTTTAATAGCTTATTTTTTTACAACAATCAGTAGCAATGTTGGTGTTGAAATGAGAATTGGTAATAAATTAAACATGCATTGTCATCACATTCACTTTTAATATTTAATGTATCACTTCTGTTCCTCCTGTATGGCACAGTACTACTTCCATCTGACAGAAAACACACCTGGCTATCTTGTGATTATTCACACTGACCTTAGCGGGGAGCATTATGGTGTCCATTAGCTGCTGTCGCACCTCCCTCAGCCCCCCCACCCTCTCCAGCCCAACTCCACTTGGGGTGTGGAGATCTACACCCCACAGCGAGGGAGGCGTGAATCCCTTGAGAGCCTGCACAAAGTCCTTCCACGACAGGCACATACCTGAGACATGGAGCGCAAACAAATAATGTGTGAAGGTAGTATAATAGACGAGCATCAGCTTGATTAGAGACGTGAAGCAAAGAACGTAAAGAACACCTGGAAATCAACTTTAAATAAACATGGGATGAATTATTAATCATTTTAGTGTAACCAAAATCTTTGTTACCCTGGTCGCTGTGTCCTTTTTGGACAGTGTTGGCATGGACAGCCCGCTCCAGCAGTAGTACTAGGTCTTGGGGTGTGTATCCCTCCGTCTCCTTAGCAACAGCTGCCAGGTCTAGAGTCTGTAAGGTCTCCTCAGAGAGGCTGGTTTTTCTGAGTATCAGACGGCCCAGGATTTCTGCTCTTTGAGCCTACAAACAATAGCAAACAAGATAGCTGGTTTTTACTTTTTACTTTTTCCAGTGTGTGCTTATCTGTGTGTGTGTGTGTGTGTGTATATTTGTGTGTTAACCTGATCTGGTGGCAGGATGTGTGCAAAGCCCTGGATGAAGTGGGACCCCTGCACCTCGGTCAGGGAGGGGTGGAGGGAATGCTCACTGCGGCTGGTGATAATCAGACACACCAGGCTGGAGTGAACCAGCACCTCATCCACCACGTCCTTCAGACCTGCAGCCGCAAACAGATAAGAGGAAGCAGCATCAAGACCTCTGACAATCATCTATCCAGCCAGTGAACATACATGACCACAGATATCCCCCCCCACACACACACACACACACAAATAAGATAAAGAATTCATGGTTTACTCTGTGCAATGTACTGTTGCAGCAGCGCCTCAGCACCGTGCTCGTGCTCTGGTGAGGTTGGCGCCCCAGTAATATGGTCCAGGTCATCAAGTAGAACAACTGAAGGCTGCCTCCACTCCGCCTGTTCAAAAACATCCTGCAGCATCTGTCTCACCGTTTCTGCCCTTTTGCCTGAAAAGAAAAGGAACACAATCTCTATGATAAATACATTCAACTAGATTTCTTTGATACAAAGTATCAACATGGAGTTTTTTTTTTAACCTTGTAGTTTTTTGCAGTCCACCAGCTCCACATGTGCATCCAGATCTTCTCTAGCTTTTCTACAGAGAGCTCGGGATAGAATACTCTTTCCACTTCCCTGTGAGAATACATAACAATAAAGAACATGTTACGTAGTATACAAAACAATACTGTTAAAAGGTCCAGTGTGTCCAGTAGCAATTGATGTCCTCCCCCGTGTGCCAAGTGTGTAGGACAACTACGATGGCCGACGTGAAAACGCGAATGGCCCCATATAGAGGTGTTGCAAGAGTAGAGTAGGTAATTTGGAGAACAGCAGAGCCAGCGCGGAAAGTGTGTGTGTGTGTGTGTGTGTGTGTACACGTGGGAAGTGAGTGGTGATGGTGAAGCGAGAGACGGAGAACAGCGGCGAGTGTGTGCAGTGGAGCAGAAGACAGAGTCAGTTTAGCTCTGAGAGTATCAAGTGAATGTTCAGTGGAAGTTGCAGTTTGTGCAGAAATAAATGCTGCAGCTCCTCAAGACCAACAGAGGGTTTACCTCCGAAGCGAGTAACGTTATCGACTCCGGCCCAAGCAGGAAAAGTTAACACAGTGGTTTGTCCGTTCTGGGCTACCGTAGAAATATTGCGGCCGGCTCCGCAAAGAGGATCCGCTCCCTATGTCGATATAAACGGCTCATTCCAAGGTAACAAAAACACAATGATTCTTATTTCCAGGTGGTTATATACTAAAAAAAAAAGCATACTTATTAATATTATATTACATTTCTGCCAATAGATCCCCCTCAATGTTACACACTGTTCCTTTAAGGACACAAATGCAGTAAAATACATGGTTACTTTGCAGTCTGTCTTACAAAATCAGCACTCTACATGAGTTCTGATAAATCATTGTAGACATTTTAATTTACTCTGTAAAGTGTAGAAATATCTGTGCCCTGAGCAGTGTTATTATAATGGTTATGTAAAGACATACCTTAGCACCAGTGATGAGTAGAGCTCCTCCTTGGAGTCCCCGCCCAGTGGTACCAAGCTCTCTTGAGAGGGGACTACCCAGAAGGCTGTGGGAGATGAAGTCAGATCCAGTCCTACTAAGCTCATCAATCCCACTGGGGAAAGGAGTGAGAGATGTAGAGAGAAATGAATGCTGTTGTTTAAAAACCAGACACAGGCTCACAAATAGCTGCAGTACACGCTTACCCAAGACTACTGAGGGAGGGAAGCTCTGGGTTGGGCATTTCAGCAATACATTTCACAGCTGGCAATGTCACTGGCTCTCTGTCTACCTGTAGGCGACACGTAGTGTGAGCTTTTGGGAAACATGGCAGCATCACAGAGGCTTTGAGATGTTCTGTTTTATTCTGCATGAAATTATGCCCAGAAAAACTGCATGCATTATAAAGTATTATAAAGAATTAAAGATGGAGTTTGTGAACACTTTTTGGCCGTTATGTCTGTGCGCTGAAAAAGGATCCGGTGTTCATACAAAGCCCTGGCTCTGTAAATGGGAAACAAACAAAGTGGCTCAGACCGAGCCATTAGGGTTGAACCGCATGTTATTTATTTATATTCAAAAGCTTCTATTGAGGTTTTTGGAATGAAGCCCCGAATATCCGTCAGGTGCGAGCCGTCCTTTGTGTGTGTGTGCGGCAGCAAGCGGGAGAGCAGACAGTTTTTGACCGCAGTGAAAATGTTTTTGAAAAGGTAGATGCCAAAAAAAAAAATGGATTGAAGCAGAATATTTCATTAGATAAAAACATGTTGTGAATATTGGAAATGATTAGCCTACATCTAGGCTCTCTTTTTTCTATACATTTTGAGTTTTGGACTGAGACAGCGGCACACACGCGGCGGCGCCTGCTGTATGTGTATTTGTGTTTTTTTAATGATTAATATAGGCTACAGAACAAGTTTATAGATTAAGCATTTATAAGGGCATGGAAAAAAAAAAAGATGAACAGAGACATGACGCTGACCATGCGGACACTTTTTATGCCAACACATACAAAGCAGAATTACCAACTCTCTGAACGTGGGATTTCCCGATCCTGCAAGCACTCACTTCACCCGCAGGATGCCCTCCTTCCGCATCACCGGAGCAGCTGCACCGGCACCGCTCTGTGACACCATAGCTGTCACAGACCCGCTCCAAGGCCTCCAGCCCCCACACACACACACACACACACACACACACACACACACACACACACACACACACACACACACACACACACACACACACACACACACACACACACAAAAAGGAAGGCTTGCGACTAGCGGACATATTAGGTTTCATTTGAAAAACCTCAATAGAAGCTTTGAATGTAAAAAATTGCATTCGGTTCAGCCTTAGTAAGCTGTTTGTTTCCCATTTACAGAGCCAGGGCTGTGTATTAACACCAGATCTTTTTTTCAGCGCACACACAGAACAGACAGCCAGCAGACCGTGCGGCGATATTCACTGAATTTGACAAAAAAGTGTATTAGTGTATGCTTGCTTGTACCTGTATGTTTTCCTTCTGGATAACAGCGGGGGATAGTGAAAACAGCTGGTCTGGAGGGTCACTCTCTGGTTCCGGTTTCAGAACAGTTAAAGCAAACTCTAACTTTGCTATAAATAAGAAAAAAAGGTGGGAGAACAGTGATGTTTTATTGCAGCTGAAAGTCAGTTTTAATGTGTGCATTATGTGATTTTTAGCCTCTTTGGTATTCAGTAAATTAGTCATTTTTATCATAGTGCCATCGGTGGATTTGTACAATAACTTGTAAAAGAGGAGTGCAAATGAATCACCGTCAGTTCCATGTAGGAGGATGGTGCCAGACCGTGCAGTCAGACAGGCTAAAGGTTCATGACTCTGAGTGTGCAGCCAGCCAAGGAACGCTGTCTGGATCTCCTCATCGTCCTCCTCCTCGGGCTGAAGAGAAAATGTCAAATATCACATGGACATAAGAGGTACATTAAATCATATGCAGCTTTGACAATTTACCAGTTTGAGGACTAATAGCTGAATAAATCTAAAGAAACAAAATCTCTAACCACACTGTAACCAGATAGGACTACACCAGCACTCACCAGAGGTATTAGGGGCTGTAGGCGAATAGAGGAGGCTACTTTGATGGTTGATTTGACTGGATTAATCCTAATTGTTGAATGTGGGATGATATTCAACCTGATGGCCAGGGGCTGTGGGATCTGAAAATCATAAGTATTATATGAGATATGACAGCATATAAAGAAGCAGATGACTGCGAAAACATAAAAGTACCATAATTAATCTTAGGTTAGAGTAAATAAATGAATAGCACCCATAGCTCACCCATACTCTTCCACTATGAATCTCTCCCTTGCTGTGGCTTCTTCCCTTGCGTGCTAGCTTGTCAGTACCATGGCACACCACCCGGACCACCATGGCTTCCTCTTCTTTCATCTCCTCTCCTCCAACTTTAGTATCACCTGTGTTCTTCTTTTTCTCCATGGCCTGCTTGGCTCGGTCCCTCGATTCTTTAGGGGAGAGAACTTTGGAGAGCAGGCCATAAGTCACTGGAGACTGGCCTGCAGTTGGGCCAACATTCAAGCCGTTGCTCCAAGGAAATAAATGAACGACGGCAGTTGCAACGTGGCTCATAGTGCAAAGAGAGTCTGGAGGTGCACCGCACACTCTGTAAATAGAATCAGTTAGGAGGGCGGGGACGTCGGGTACAGGTGGTAGCTCCGTAACCGGGTCATAAGTACCCTTTATCATATAGCGTAGCAGGCTCTTCAGGTCAGCTATGCCACCCCACTGGTGGCTTTGAGGTGCAGGAGAGATACTTTCTAATGGTCCTGAGGGGGAGGAAGGATCCACATTTTGCTGTCTGTAAAAGCGCTGCTCTTCGCTGTTTCTCACTGGAGAACCATTGAGGTCGTCAATTCCAGCGCGGCTCTTAGGAGAGACGACCAGTTCTGTGAACTGCTCCAAGCGACCATAGGGCACAGATGGCGAAAGCGATGCTGCACAGAGTTAAAAACAGATCATACTGTGTTCATGAATACTGTCCCTGGATATGACCAATACATCAAATTTAAACAAAAGGAGCTGAACAAACACTTAAGTAAGTAGGCTTAACTAGTTGAAACCACAGAACCACACGTTTTAGGATTATTACTTAATGGAACATTCAATGTTTGGTCTTCATAAATATGTTTTTTCAGAGCACCGATACAAACAAAAAAAGGCATCAGAGTGCATGTTCGGTATCTTTCTCCCCATGAATTTCCACGTTTGGAAGAAGAAAAGGCAGATTTAACAGACTATTTGCTACCAACAAAAGATAATAATTAGTGGATTAACTCTGACCTATTTGGATGTAGATGGCTGTGTGGCTGTCCACCCACACAGGAAACACGGCATTTCGGAAAACAACTCTGATCTGATCCAACAGCTGCTGCTCCAGAGCCGCACTGTGGAGCTCCTGGGGGTGTCAGTCACAGAAAACAGACGATAAAATATTGTTTGATGTGAATTTGGGTCACAAGTCTATCCCTGGTGTATTCCTTTGTAGTGGGAGGATTGTCAGACAATACATTTACATATACAGTATATTTTTTCATGAAAACATTGGGTTACTACTGTTACTAATTAAGTCACTATGTTCACCCACCAATATCTCCCAGTCATCAGATGACAGAGGCTCCACATTCACTTGATGAACTGATGAGACCTGGTGACATGGTCTCAGGAAGCCCTGAGGGAAACCACACAGCCAGTCAGTCAATACAAACACCTAGTCAGCCTAAACAGTAACTGACAATTCATGTAAACTGTCAAAACGCTGTGTCATGTAGAGGTTATGGACTATTCCGATGGGAAACGGAGCACAGAACAAATTGCTCAATGTGGAGCCGTACCTGCTCTCCATCTAGCAGGCCAAGCTTTTCTCCCAGTTGTCGACACAGCTCCACTTTATGGCTGTCCAGGCTGGAAGAGCTTCTGTTTTGAGTCCAGCTGAGGAACACTGGACATCCATGGCCCCAGGACAACTCCAAAGCCTGGTTCTGAACACAGACGCACAAAGTTTTTGTTGTTGTATTTTTGATTGCCATGGCACTTTAACTTATAAATATCTGCATCATAACCTCCTTTTCATTTTACACAGATTCAACAATAGAGTGTAAAGATGTCAAACTGGAGGAGAGGAAGGTTAAGCCAATAATTCTCCACATTAACTGGCCAAACAGAAAAGGAGGAAGGCTTGTACAATTGCCATGCAAACTATCTCACTCATGTATGCTTTTTCACATTATACCACACATCATCATCATCTGAAAGATGAAGAGTGTTCTTTGTGGATTTATAAAGATGTAAATTAACCACCACAGTGAAACAGACATACAATAAGATGCAGTAATTTATAAGAATGCTGTGGCATTTACCCAGTCTCCTGTTTCATCTAAAATGTTAAGTTTTGTCACCACCAAGTGAGACTGCAAGGGAACTACTACTAAAGTCAAAATGGAATAATAGTGAAAATACTAATTACCATCGCACTGGCATCTTTGAAAATGTTTAATATCTGCTTACTGATGTTTGTTAAGAGTTACTATTGAATTGTTATTAAACCCAAGGAAAAAACACATGGATTGAATCTCCCATTGCTACTGCTAACCCTCAACTCTTTCCTATCATTATGTTGACAGATGTTTTTTTTCTGACTGACATATAGTTAACTGTATATCTAATCCTCTGATGGGTCTTTCATAAGATGTCTTCAGCAGAGCATGTCATGTATCACTAAAAACTTTATGCTAGTAATAATAGATTGATAGATAGATACATACTATAGATAGATAGATAGATAGATAGATAGATAGATACATACTATAGATATATAGATAGATAAATAGATAGATATATGCGATAGATAGATAGATAGATACATACACACTAGTTAGTGGTGCAAAGAACAAAGTACAAAAACATATACCAGATATAAAAATACAAAGAGATGAAGAAAACTGTTAAAGGTGAATATATTGCATGGTAACAACTGTGATACACGACTATTAAAAAGTGGATATAGTGCAGAAGAGACTGTTAAAACTGAGTATAGTACAGGGTAACTCCAGTAGCTTAGTCTAAAGTGCACTGTATGTATTATTATCTGTCCTGATGACAATAATGAGCCTAGCCTTGACTATTTTATCAATGTTAGTTAACTTAGCTAAGTTAGACAAGTGGAGGTAACTTTGACAGCAACGTTAAAGGGAAAGAATTAACAACAGGCCGACATTCATAGCTTGAAGGTTGTTTCAACAAACTAAACTCCACTAGTGTTAGCTGACTGGATAGCTAGCTAAGCTAAGCTAACTGAGCTGTTACCTCGTTCAAGGAAAGATGAGATATCAACTTCGAGGAGAGATGAAGAAAGCAGGTTTTTGCGTTATTAAAAACAACAGTTACAGGTTGAATGCCCTGATTACTAAACATTATTCTCACATGGCCTGACTAACTCTGTAAATGCAAAGCAGGTTACTCTGCTAAATGTGAAACAAACTCCGAGGCGATCGATGTGCTCCGAATGTGCCTAGCTAGACCAAAGCAGCTGATAATCGAGCCGAACCACGTTTCAAAATAAGATATTACACATAGACACGCAATTGGTGCGTACGTATTCGAGAGAGAATGTGCTCTTATTTTGAAGTGTGTCAACCCGGAAGAGGTGTCTCATCAGAAACATGGCGGTGCCTGGCAACAACAGTTCAGGCTGCTGGGGAGTCCCAGATGTTTATAAACACCACGAACAGAGGAAGATATGCATCTCTAGACCTAAATATAGAGAGGGGAGGAAATCGAAAGCTGTTAAGGTAAGAATATGATCAATATAAGTAAGAAAAACACAATACATATTAAGCTTTGAGACACTGTGACTCCTATCTGGAGGGTAAACATCACTAGTGTGCCCAAGACATTGTGGCGCATCTGTCATCATATGTGTCTTGTGCTTCATTAAGGTGTACACCATCAACTTGGAGTCCCGTTACCTGATGGTCCAAGGGGTGCCAGCCATTGGAGTGATGACGGAGCTGGTGCAGCTGTGTGCCCTGTACGGAGCTGTGGAGGAGTACAGGCCGCTGGACGAGTACCCTGCTGAGGAGTTCACAGAGGTCTACCTGGTCAAGTTCCAGAAACTCACCAGCGCCAGGTACATTAAGGGGGTGTGACACACCGTGTTCATTATA
>CAKAOH010023062.1:0-23024 GCA_916701665.1 Sebastiscus tertius
TATATATAATTATATAAATAATTGTATATGATTAATATAATTATAATTAATATATAATAATACATATATGTTTGTATATATATAATTATATATATAATATAATTATAATTAATACATAATAAAATAAATAAATATATATACATAAATATATCCGGAAGTGACGACATAAATTACTGCTCAGCGCGTCCGAAAAGATACTTTTTATTCACACAAAAGTATGTTAAACGATAGTACACATATTGGGTTTGTAGTGCTTAGTATGCGATTTCGGACGACTAAAAAAATAAAAATAAAAAAATAAATCAATCAATAAAACATCCGGTTAAAAAAACAACTACCTACCTGCGCGCTCTCTGCTCGTGCACTGATGCGCGTCCCCGGAGTCTTCCAGAAGCTGCTCGCCTGACAGCTGTGAGTACTAAACACTCATCCTAACAATGGCCATGTTTGTTGTTTAAAGTTCATTATATGTGTTGATGTTCGTGATGATAATAGTGGGGGAGTAGCTTCTCAACATTACTAACCCTAGCTATTACCAACTTTAGCTTTATACAAGCAAAAATACAAAATATAATGTAACTTACTCAAGTTAGTAAGTTTTGAGGTATTTCCAATTATATGCTACTTTATTCTTCTACTTCACTACATCTCAGAAATAGTTTACTATTTACTCCACTATATTTATCTAACAGCTTTAGTTACTTCACTGATTAATGCTCTGTATTAATAATCTGAATCAACTAATAAATTATGATATTTAAAATGTACCACACCATAACCAGCTGGAATATTAAAGGTCTCATATTTTAAAAAAAGTGAGATTTTCATGTTTTTATTATAAAGCAGGCTTAAGTCCTATATAACTACTGTGAAAGTATCGAAACACTCAATGCACAGGGAAATACACACAGCTCGTATTCAGAAACTGAGCATCTGAAACAAGCTGTCAGGATTTCTGTCCATTTGTGATGTCACGAATATACAATATTTAGACCCTTGACACAATTTTAAACGTAAACATTCTAAATGTGTCCCAGTTTATTTCCTGTTGCAGTGTATGTGAATGTCATCAGCTGACAGGAAGTAAACATGGACCCAAGCTGTTGCCTAGCAACGCAGTTCTGTTGCAATTCCGTCAAAAAGGCGCTAAAACGGAGCGTTTCAGACAGACCGTAAATACAGGCATATTCAGGCAGACAGTATGAGGAAAATAAAGGTTTTTTGAACATTAAAGGGACTGTTTGTAACTTTTTAAGCGTATAAATCTAACAGGTCGGGATCCCATGCATGCTCGCACATGCACGCATGGGACACTTGCGTGTGGCTACGCTGTTCAGACCGCTCCTCTGCCTGCCTGCACTAACACATCACGTGCGTTCTCGCTCTACCTCACGTTCATGTGCGCACACTACACACTGCAGAAGAGTTTCACAGTATATTGCACTTAATCCAGCTTTATATGAAAAAAAAAGACATGAAAAACTCACTTTTTGCAATATGGGACCCTTTAATAGTGTTATATCATCATTTATGGGTTGATTTATATTGTATATTATTAATCTGAATCTGCAAATTAAGCTGTTAGATAAATGTTATGTACAAAGTACAATATTTCTGAGATGTAGTGGAGTAGAAGTAGGCCTATAAACTGCATAAAATGGAAATACTCAAGTAGTAGAAGAAGTACCTCAAAATTGTACTCAAGTAGAGTACTTAAGTAAATGTAAATGTACTTAGTTACATTCCACCACTGATCAAGTGTCAGTCAGAAGACATGAGGGCCAGCCTCTGTGTGCGCGTGTGTGTGTGTGTGTGTGTGTGTGTGTGTGTGTGTGTGTGTGTGTGTGTGTGTGTGTGTGTGTGTGTGTGTGTGTGTGTGTGTGTGTGCGCGCGCTGGCATGGTCTCTTTGAAGAATTGGAGCCTGCTTGTATTCTTTAGTGTCCTTTCAGCTGCTTTGACGCTCCTCTGTCAAATGGTCGCAGCTCTCTTTGATCACCATGTCTCCTCCGCTCCCATTTCAATGTGTTTCCTCCGACGTTCACACCCGGGTCCCCTCCAACTCCACCACCTCCACCTCCACCTCCACCAGAGTTTATTAATTATTCCTTCAAGGACTCCAGGATCACCTGGCAATAAGACAATGCAGCTACGTGTTATTTGCACCAAATATTTAAACTATTGGTCAGAAATACATGAAGGAAAACGAGAGGAGACTTTCATTTTATGTCAGAAACTGAGGGCCCATATAGGCTGCAGGCTGGTCCAGACTGAGTCCAGACAGGATCTCACAGTCCTTTGTTAATATGCTCATTGTATCTGAGGTGAGAGTGAAGACACTTGTTGGAGAGGTGCGACTCTTTCATGTTTCATGTTCTTCCCTCGTGGTGGGAAGGGACTGCAGGTCGGAGGTGTTAACAGGAAGAACAGAGCATGTCTCAAAGTTATGATCTTCAGTTTTAGGGTGATATATTTTAATCTTCATCTTTTCAAAATGGGCTTTTAGCTCGTGGCACCAAAGGGATATTTTGTGAAGATTAGTAGAGAATGGTGTATTAATTTTGTTTGGACAATTGATTGTGAGAAATGTTATGGGTCTCTTTTGCTGTTAAAATGTGATTTAATGGGTCATGCAATCAAATTTAAATCTCAGTGTCTCTAAATAGCTCTTTGGCCTAAATCACTTCACACAAATTACCCTGGAGTAATTTTAAAATGAAGCAACTTTTCAACAGTTAATTAACATTTCTTGGCAATATTTTATCTTGCAAATTTTCCTGAAGATTTTTTTATTACCCATGTATATTATTTTTTAAATATTTATTTATTATTATTTAAGTTGTTATCCTTTTTTTCTACTGTCGTGCAGGGCTGCACAATTTTGAAAAATATAATATACAATTGCAATTATTTTGACTGATATTGCAATTGATATATGATTTGCAATATTAGAGGGAATGATATATTTTGCATCATTATTCTCATTTTCACTGAAAAAACATTTAAATGATTATGTGTGATTTTTGCGCGGGTATGTACCAAACAAAGATATTTTCTTAAGTCTATAGAATATGAAGTTTAGGCCAGGACATCTCTGCAGCATAATAATATTTAATTTTAAATGGTATTTTGACACACATTTAGCCTTTAAACATATTGCAATTCCTGCGATTTGAAAATTGCAAATTTCGATAAAATTTTGATTAATTGTGCCGCCTTACTCTCGGGCATTGAGTCAAGTCAGACAACTGCTCTTCAATTACATAATTTTATTTATCAAATTCAGACATTTTACTGGCATCTCTAAACATCATTACAACATAAAGTGGTCATTCTGAAGGAGGCTACTGGTCCAATAAACTACAGGCCTTTATGAAATACAATAGAAATATTTATATTAATCAGAGGCATTGCCAAACTTCTCGGTTTCTAAAAGAGCTTTTCTCCACATACAAATCCTATATACACAGAGTTATTGACACAAAAAAAACAAAAAAGTGTGAAGTTGAACTGTTCCTCGTCTGTAAGTGAATGTTGAGAGAGGAGCTTTCATCTCTCTCCAGGTGTAAAGAAAAGTCTTGACAGAGGACTCAAAGCCAGGGAGTCGCTACTGAAAAGGGAAGGGGGAGTACGTTCAGGAGGCCCCAAGATGGAGGGGCCCTTGAGAGGAAGGGCCCCTGTAATGAGATAAAGAAAAACTCCACCCTTTAACACTCTGTTGGACGTTTTTCTGTAATATCCAAAGAGTGTTTTTCTACTTCTACTTCACTGAAGGATTTCCTAAATCTCCCAGAATGCCAAGGAAAGGATTCAAACTTGCTGCATTCAGTTGTGGGTGAAGAGAAAAGCCACAACCATGGTCCCTCCCCAAAGTGATCTGCTGTTGCGTTGCATTGTGATCAACTGAGGCTGTTGTTAGTTGACAAATTGGTCTCTATGTTGTCTTCGAGAACAGATTTGATTATTGAATATCAGTGTGGGTAATCCAGGAAAGAATCCATGCTTGTGGCCGGTTATCTGCAGGGGTAAATGAGCTAAGATATGCAAGTTAAACCACCGACGAATGGTTGTTTTTGAAGTGTTCATGTGTTGTAGAGTGGAATTCTCCCTTTCAATAAGCGGCCCGGTGTCACATCTTATAAGAAAGCTGCTTCAACGTATCCCAACTGCATCCATCCAAACCCCAGATCCCTACCAGGGTCTCCACATAGACCGAGGGTAGGTCACGGTGGGCATGCTCAGGGCCTCCCTGTTCTCCGAGCCCTCCGTGGAGCTCT
This sequence comes from Sebastiscus tertius, assembly GCA_916701665.1. Lineage (NCBI taxonomy): Eukaryota > Metazoa > Chordata > Actinopteri > Perciformes > Sebastidae > Sebastiscus > Sebastiscus tertius. Next base: position 4,276 of record CAKAOH010023062.1, read on the forward strand.
GGTTGTGCTCGCTGTCGGTCTCGTCCAGGTCGGAGCACAGGTCCTCGCTGGACGTGCTGGAGGGGGCCGGGGAGAGGGCCGAGGACGAGCCGCTGGACAGACTCCTTCCTCCAGGTGAAGCCAGAGTCGTGCAGAGCGATTCATCGCCTCCGTGCCAAGTGCTGCCGTTACTCCCGGAAGTGTCAGTGATTAGATCCATCAACACGTCTTGGAGGTGGTCCTCGTTCAGGGGCATGCACTCCAGGAGGTGGTTGAGGAGCTCCGCCGCCACCGTGGCGTCTATCCCAGGACAGCTGGACACGAACATGTGGACCTCGTGCATGCACTGGATGTAGCCGGCCGCAAACCTCTCGCTGGCTTCTCGGTTGAGTGCGTCTGTTTCTGTGGAAGGAGAGAGAAAGATTAGGAAATGTATTGCTCATGGTCCGTGGTGTAGTGGAGGGTAAACGCAGGTATACCGGGTATACCCACCTCTTTTTCTGGCGGTGTACAGTATACCCATCTATCAGCCTTCCTCCTCAGTAACCTATAGGCTACCATCTACCTAGTACACCCACCCTCATCAACAACCACTGAGCCAAGTCGCAGTCAGTTGGGTTTACATTTCTCCAGAGTAATCAGATGATAAAACACCACAAAATGATCTTTATTCCCTCTAAATCACTGGTTGCTTTTTGTCTTTTTATCCCTAATTTAAAGAAATGTCTACCTGCGACCCATCTTCATTGGTTGCATATGCCTATCAATTATGACTAGTGCACCCAGAGTGATTGTTCCTTGTTTTATATTAATTCATTTTGAGCCTTAAAGAAGTAAAATCATCCAGTAAGTAAAATACAAAAGCTCAAAAGATTAGAGGAAAGCCTGTGTAGAAATATGTTTTTTATCTCTTCTTCATCATCTCGTGACCCCTGAAATGTACCCTGTGACCCCGTGTGGGGCTCTAAATTTCAGGTTGAACTTCGAGCACTAGAACATCCCTTGATTCAGGTCTGAAGATACAAGAGGATGCAAACCTTATAGTTAGGGTATGGCAGTGACAGATACAGGATTTTAAGACGTGGTATTAGAGTGTAAACTGAGCAGGAGTTATGCAGACCTTGGGTTCGGTTCTTCAATATGTCCTCCACCTTCTTCACCGTCATCTCCAGCACCTCTGCGTTCTCCATCTTGGAATGAAACTGTGGAAGGAAACAAACCAGAAGAGCTCCATCAGAACCAGTAATCTACCTGTGCATCAGAGGTAACAGGTGAGCTGCTGAGGAGCAAATATACTCACGTCTGTGTCTGCGAGCAAAGTCCGCAGCTCCTGCAAACTCTCATTGATGCGAGCTCGCCTCTTCTTCTCCACCAGAGGTTTCCTGGTCTGCAGGAACACAAAGATCAGTCAGCGACACAAACTCACAGCAGTCTTATAAAGTTAAAATCTTAAAAACCTTCAAACAAATGTGTAGTACCTTGTTCATGTTTTATATGACACAACATTTGTCTGTAACACAGTTGACAAAATAAAGAATCAAATGTTTATTTTTTAAATATTTAAAAAGTCATTAGAGCTTAAGCGTGGCAATTTATGAATTTAGCACATTTCGGGGGTATATTATGGTAACAACTAAATTATTTATCAAAAAAGAAAACTGATTTCTCCACTTTTTGGTTGACATGAAATGTACCCCTAATTATAGAATGACTCAACTGTTACAATCAATAGGTTTAAAGGTTAAAGGCATAAAGATGCACTGTTAAGAATTTCACAGCAAAACAACAGTAAAGAACTGGCAGCAGCAGGGTTGCCTTTATGTTCCTGTAAAATTAACATTATTATACTGTCGCTGAAAATTACAGCTTTGTACTGTTAATGAAAAATACAATTTGAACTGTTTTTTTTTATTAATTTCACAGTATTTTACAGTTAATTTACTGTTTAAAGATACATTATATAGCTGTTTTTCACCTTTCTTTTACATTATCTTACTGATTTGTTTTAATGCACTATTATTTTTTGCCTAGATGAATAGACTTAGCAGGTTACAGACATAGGAATAGTCACTCTAAATACAATTAAAGGCACTTGTTAGGAAAAAGGCTATAATAGACTTGTTGACACTTTTCCCAAAATGTGTGTCTATAACTGGCTACAAGCACAGAATGCAAACCATAACAACATGTGAGTGAAGAACAATAAAGCTAATTCACTGATTTTCCAATCATGTACAATGTACAAGCCTCACATGAGCAGATCAGGTCCCAGAATTAAAACAATACTGCATGAAACTGTTACTGATGATACTTTAGACAGCTGATCAGCAGTAAAGTGTTGTTTTATAAGAATGCATTATAGTTCAGTTAAAGTAATTTAACAGGTTTTCTTTTGTATTAACAATAAAACACTGTTATTTTTTAGCAATAACAGGTTAGTACTGTTGAAATCCTGCTGTAAATTAACAGCAATTGTTTACAGTGTACAGTTTAAACTCTAAGGAGGCTTCTGCTGCACATTCTTTCAGTGTATGATAAATATTCATCAGATATGTGTGTTTATATATAAATATATGTTCTTGCCTTCTTCTTTACCATCATTGTTCAGCAACTTCTTTAAATATAATTTTCAAATTCATTCACATAATACTAGACAGGTTAATCATCTCCACCTGGACATGGCCAGTACTCCCTCAGATATCATGGTGTACCAATATGGAACACCAAAATACATGCCATTACATATATATATATACATACATATTATATATATACATTATCAAGAGCTCCTTATCCTTAGAACATTTTAAAAGGAAATTATCATCACATTTAATTAATGATGTTTAATTATCTTTTCATATGTTTAGATATATTTTCTTTTTTTGCAAGTATTTCATTGTTTTTATTGGATTGTTTTCTGCACATTTTGTGTACTTCTTGTTATTGTTTAACTTTTGTTGTATTTTTAAAATTATGTTAGCTTAGATCTTTCTTTCTTTTTTGTTATTGTTTTTTTTTTCTCCTGGGGTTGGTGGCTTCTTGACCTCTCCTGACACATTTCTTGTTCTTTTTTTTCATTGACTGGATTTTGTGAAGTTTTATATGTGCAAATAAATAAATAAAATAAATTTAAAAAATGGCCTACGAGTGTAATTTAACAGGTTTTCTTTTGTATTAACAGTAAAGCACTGGGTTTTTTTTTATAATAACAGGTTAATACTGTTGAAATCCTGCTGTAAATGAACAGTTTTACAGTGTGTGCAGTTTGCAGTGATATGAAATGCAGTGTGCAGGCTGTCACCGGTGTGACAAGTGCATCACTGTCCAAAGAGTGCACCAGAGTCGGTACCTTTCTGTCCGCTCTCTGGATCCCATAGTCGGACTCCTCTTCTTCCATCTCCAGGTCGGTGTTGCTGGGTCGAGCAGAGGGGGCCATGTTGGTCGGATCTTCTTCTGTGGCTTCTCCCACTGCTTCTTCTCCTTCTTCACCGTCCACCCACCGAGGAGCAGCTGGCAAACACAACCGGTTACAGGAAAAGAAAAAAAAAATCTACAAAACTCGCCCTGTGTTTATTGTGCAATCCTAGTGAGACGTGCTGCTGCTGCTGCTGGCGCTGCGCTGAGTGTCTGTTGTTAGTATTTATAGGGGCTTATTAGCATGTGAATGGGGGCTGAGCTGCTCTCGCTGGGGGACAACAGAGAGACACAGCCGGAGAGCCAATGAGAGACCGCTGTCTTTGTCTTCGGTCAGCCTGAGGAGCTGGATGGGCTTTAATCACACAGTTTGTTGGGTTTAAGGGACCGATTGCTCTGTTTTTCCTCCAGTGTTGCTTCTAATCAAATGTGTGTGCCTCTATTCAGCTGCACAAAATGCATTATTTATGCAGAATAGGCTGTTAGAGTGACACCTACACTTGATCTTATAAATAAAACTCTGAGAAATGTTTTAATATCTGCTAAATTTAACATTATTTTATTGGAGAGTGAGTTGTGATATAGTGTAAAACTATAATTTGCTGACATTATTAAGTACTGTTTTGTATTTATCCTTGTTGGGCAGTTTTCTGACTTGCCTGGAGTAATTTTAAAGATAAGTAACTTTTCAACAGATAATTAACATCTCCTGACAATATTTCATTGTCAGGAGATCACCCATGTATATCATTGTTTAATATATTTAATAATTTTAGTTAATTATTGTTATTTATTTAATTTTTTATCACCATGTACATTATTTTTTAATATATTTAATATTTTTAGTTAATTATTATTTATTTAATTATTTATCACCATATGTACTATTTTTAAAAATATTTAATAATTTTAATAATTTATTTAATTTGTATTACCCATGTATATTATTTTTTTAATATATTTAATCTTTTTTTTCAACAATTAACATTCCCTGACAATATTTTATCTCGCAAATTTCCTTAAAGATTTTCTTATTACCATGTATACTATCTTTTATATATATTTAATATTTTTATTATTGAATTATTTTTTACAATTATATTTATATTTATAAAAAAAATATATATTTTTTTTCCTGTTATAGTACTCTCATGTAGGGCTGCATGATTTTTAAAAAATATATTAAAAAATCCAGGCTGACTGTTGTGATAAACATTTCTGACCACTTTTACGCGTCAGGGCATCTCAGCATCACTGCTAGGATGTGTCTGTTTTTTTCTGCCCGACCAGTTCTTGGTTTTGCAGGCTTTTGTGTCCGAGCCTCAGCAGATTTAGCCGGCTGTTTGGCGGATGTAACGCGATGCCTTCAGTTGGCAGCTGCTGCTGCTGGCGGCCCCTCGGCCCAAACTGAATCAGCCGGGGGAATTAAGGGCCCTTCTCCAAAGAAAGCGACAGGTGTTGGCCTGCGCCTCGTTTGTTCTCCGTTTGTTTGGTGACTTCTGATTTGTGTGCAACTGCGTTCTCACGTTGCATGCTCTGCTGCACGAGACTTTATAATATCTGGTTGATTTTGTGCTTGTCTTTAGTGTGATGTGCTGTGTGTGTAAAATCATGCACATTATTGAAGCTGTCATCCTTTAAAACAACATTTGTTTGAGAATTAAAGGTCCCATATTATAAAAAGTGACATTTTCATGGCTTTTATATTATAAAGCAGGCTTATGTCCTATATAAATACTGTGAAAGTATCGAAACGCTTAATCCACAGAGAAAAACACACAGCCCGTATTCAGAAACTGAGCTTTAGAAACAAGCCGTCAGGATTTCTGTCAATTTGTGAGGTCACAAATCTACAATATTTAGAGCATTTCAAAGTTTTAAAGGTTAATATTCTAAATGGGTCCCAGTTTATTTCCCCTTGCAGTGTATGTGAATAACATCAGCTGATAGGAAGTAAACATGGACCCAAGCTGTTGCCTAGCAATGCAATTATGTTGCAATTTCACTGAAATGCACTAAAACGGAGCATTTCAGACAGAGGGTGAATACAGGCATATTCAAGCAGACAGCATGAGGAAAATAAAGGTTTTTTTTAAACATTAAAGCATGTAAACATGTTCTAGTAGAAACCCAAAATACAAGTATGAACCTGAAAATGAGCATGATATGTCCCCTTTAAATGATGCTGGTTCTTGTGGTATTCTACTTTAAACATGCACTATCTGCCTTTAAACATGCACTATCGGCCTTTAAACATGCACTACCTTTTAACATGCACTATCTGCAACTCTAACTCTAACCTTTGGCGCACTTTACACTTACTTTACACTATACATCCTATATACCACTTTATAGACTGCACCTATGCACATATTACATTTATTTATTGTACATACTACATTTATTTATTGACGGGCTGTACACACTATGTTCACCCATTCACTCTATATCTTTTATATCTCTATTATTGTTTTTATAATGTTTGTATACCTTTACCTCTCCTGTGTTTCACTCTGTTTGCTGATGTTGCTGCTTTGACACCTGAATTTCCCTCCAAGGATTAATAAAGGTTCATCTTATCTTATCTTATCTTATTCGTGTTTGACTTTTTGCGTTTGGATGTGCTGGTTTGGTCCTTTTTGCGCACTATGTCTATTTGTTTATGTCTAATAAGAGCGCCCAATCCTCCGCCCTCGTTATTAGACGTGTTTTGTACTCAGTATTATCATGCAAATTAATCTCACAATGGAGCACTTCTGTCTGCTCGAGCAAGGAGCACGCAGGCTTCTGTGCCACCTTTCAGGTAAATGCAATGATGCATGTTTCAGGTGCTCTTTTACGCACGGTGCTCCCACAATTGCGCACCATACACTAAACTATAGTGCCCTAAATGAAGGAAGAGTTTCAGACCTTTCAAGTGGAGGGTTTGTTTGGCACCTCGCCACCCCCAGATCCCTGCTCCACATCTTTAATGGTGTAGACTGTGGAGAGAGCAGCTGTCTCGGCTCTTTGTTGGAGAGCTCCGCAGAGGGACCGAGGCGTCCCCCTCTCTTCCTCTCTTCAGACCCGCCGCCTGGCTCCATGTGGCGGCCAGTCAGAACGCCAATAATAGGGGGGAGAATGGGCCATATGCACGTTTCTGCTTTTCAAAAGCCAATGATGAATTACATCTTTGTTAAAGGTCCCATATCGTGCTCATTTTCAGGTTCATACTTGTATTTTGTGTTTCTACTAGAATATGTTTACATGCTTTAAAGGGACTATTTGTAACTTTCAGAAATGCTTGTTAACAGCGACACCTGTGGCCGTGAAGTCAATGAAAGGGTTCGCGAATTGCTTGCTCTACATAAACCTTAACGAGCATCGCTCAAAACAGTGAGGCGACACACGTCAACTAAAACCACAATAACACTCTATATTTCAGCTGCTTGGCAGTAATGTTAGCTGACCAGACCAAGGTCTCTACATGAATCACTGCTGATCCCAGTGTTGACTTTTCCTGCCTCAGCAGTGAGTAACGTTACCGTCTCCTGACCGCAGCTGGAGGGAACAGGGAAGACCCCGGCACCCGATCGGAGATGACAACTTTTGTCGCTGTGGAGCCCCGTCACTTCTCAAGACACGGGAAACCTCTGTTGGTCTGGAGGAGCAGCAGCATTTATTTCTGCACAAACGTCCACTGTACATTCACTAGATATTCTCAGAGCTAAACCAACTCTTCTGCAGTGTGTAGTGTGCGCACATGAACGTGATGTGGAGCAAGAACACGCGTGATGTGTTGCAGGCAGGCAGAGGAGCGGTCTGAACAGCGTAGCCACACGCAAGTGTCCCATGTGCACATATGCGAGCGTGCATGGGATCCCGACCTGGTAGATTTATACGCTTAAAAAGTTACAAACAGTCCCTTTAATGTTCAAAAAAACCTTTATTTGCCTCATACTGTCTGCCTGAATATGCCTGTATTTACCGTCTGTCTGAAACGCTCCGTTTTAGTGCATTTAACGGAATTGCAACAGAATTGCGTTGCTAGGCAACAGCTTGGGTCCATGTTTACTTTCTGTCAGCTGATGACATTCACATACACTGCAACCAGGAATAAACTGGGACACATTTGGAATGTTTAAGTTTAAAATTGTGTCAAGGGTCTAAATATTGTATATTCGTGACATCACGAATGGACAGAAATCCTGACAGCTTGTTTCAAATGCTCAGTTTCTGAATACGGGTTGTGTGTATTACCCTGTGGATTGAGCATTTCTATACTTTCACAGTATTTATATAGGACATAAGCCTGCTTTATAATAAAAAAAAAACATGAAAATCGCACTTTTTTATAATATGGGACCTTTAAAACGTAAATGAACCAGACCATAGGCTACATCCTGATGTTTTTTTGCACCCATATGGAGGCGGCTGTGCTGTTAAGTGCTCCCAAATCCCTATTTCAAACCTCACTGGGTTCCTTAGAAGCCTGGAGTAATTTTAAATATAAGTAACTTTTCAACAGTTAATTAACATTTCCTGACAGTATTTCATCTCTCAAATTTTTCTCAAGATTTTTTTATTACCCCATGTATATATTTTTTAAATATATTTAATAATTTTAGTTGATAATTATTATTTATTAAATTTTCCATCACCATGTTTATTATTTTTTAATATATTGAATAATTGTAATAATGTATTATTATTTATGTAATTTTGTATTACCCATGTATATTATTTTTGAATATATTTAATCATTTAATAATTTTTTTTCAACAATGAATTAACATTCCCTGACAATATTTTATCTCACAAATTTTCTTGAAGATTTTCTTATTACCCATGTATATTATTTTTATATATATTTAATATTTTTTATTATTATTTATTGTTTAATTATTTTTTACAATTATATATATATTTATATATTTTTTTCTTTTTTTCCTGTTATAGTACTGTCAATTGGGGCTGCATGATTTTTAAAAAATATATCCAAAAATCCAGGCTGACTGTTGTAATAAACATTTGATTATATTTCCATATCTATATCTATATTTGTATGATTATATTAGTAACTAATCTGTAAAGTAAAAAGTTTGGGTTTCCTTGATGAAGTTGCTATATGGGAGGGTCCTTCTGCACTGCATGGCCATTATAGCAAACATAATTGACAAGAGTAACAGTACATGAACCAGAATCAAATCTCAAGAGTGTACAATCAGTTTTATTATTATTAATGTTTGGGTTAATCATACAGCAAAGGAGGAAGACATAAAAAATCTATGCAATGACAAGCGAGTGGTCTATAAGAAGCAGAGTCATGCCTTATAACATCAAATAAATAAAGCTGTTAATACAATAAATACATGAAAGATTAATAAGAGCCTTCTATAATGCAGGCTACGAGAAGTCGACTTCTGAAGGGAAGTACTTAGAAAAGGTCATCATTATAGCACACCTACAATAATAATAATCACTGGAACAAAACTGCCCCACGTTTGTCTTTTGAGCAGCATATCTATAAGATACATAACACAGGGTGGTCTAACATAATCGAGGATCCACCAGGTCACCAGGGCCTCCACATCTCCAGCATCCCCAGGTGGGAGCTGTGGAGTGCGGGCCTCTCTGGGCGTGTGGGCCCTTCTCTCTGGAGCTGCCTCTCAGAGCGGGGGTCTCCTCTGGGCGGGGTGCTGGCCGGAAGAGGGGCATCACGTCTGGGTGAGGCCTGGAGGGGCCGCTCATCGGTGGACCTGGGCAGGGACTTGAGGAGGTGGTTGAGCAGGCGGGAGCCCAGAGTTTTGTCCATCCACTCGCAGGTGAGGAGCATGTTGTGGACTTCGTGCATGCACTGGATGTAGCCTGTGCTGTACTTCTGCTGGGCCTCCAGGCCTAGTGTGGGGTCTGCTGGAGGAGAGAGAGGAGGTGTGAGGTTATAGCAGCTCCTGGTGGTGACCGAGGAGCACAACATGCATCCAATAAAACAACAACTGTTGCTTCTTTCCCATCAGGAAGCTGCTCAGTAATACTTCATGTAGGACCTGAGACTGTCAGAGCTGATGGAGGAATTTAAGTCCATTTCAAAGAATCGAGAAAGTGGCACTCTAGGTTGATTGTTCTTGAATTTCTCACTGAATTGTTTGTGCATTACTAGCTGTTTTTATGTTGCATACAAATGATGTCATGCTCGTTCACTTGTGTGTGACAGTTGTATTTGACTGCTTGTGTTTGTTTTTATTGTTGTAACTGTGTCTGTGCTGCCCTCTTGGCCATTTTAATCTCAATGAGTTTTTACCTGGTTAAATAAAGGATATATATATATATATATATATATATATATATATATATATATATATATATATATATATGTGTGTTTCACAACACAATAAGACCAAATAACAACCCTCCTTTAACCATCACTTTACAGCTGAATACAAGTAGCCTCTGAGATAATTTTATGTGCTGATGTTGCTCTCTGCTGTCAACTAGGGATCTCAAGATATTTCATGGCACATTTCACTTCCTATTTCTCATTTTTACGCAAAGAATAACATAAATGATTGAGATAATCCACAGTAATCTTGCATTACCACATATGTGACTCACAAAGACAAGTGTTCCTTACCGTTGAGTTTACTGCTCTGGATGTTTTGCAGATGCTTCACTGTCATTTCTAGGATGTCAGCTTTCTCCAGTTTGGATTGCTGTTGAGAGATGAGATGAGCAGCCTTGAAGTTAACTTGATGATTCAGCCTCCATTGTTTACTTGTGGAGACACGTGACGAGATACTCACATCAAGTCTAAACGCTCCGATCACAGTTTCTTTCAGCTGATCCAAACAATTGTTTATCCTCTCTCGTCGTTTCCTCTCAATGAGCGGCTTTCTCATCTGTAAAAGGGTGAAAATAATAAATATAACGTCGGTTATAGGCAGCCATGCAGAATAGGATGGTGAGGCACCATGCAGGATAGGATGGTGAGGCACCATGCAGGATGGTGAGGCACCATGCAGTATGGTAAGGCACCATGCAGGATGGTGAGGTACCATGCAGGATGGTAAGGCACCATGCAGGATGGTGAGGCACCATGTAGGATGGTGAGGCACCATGCAGGATAGTATGGTGAGGCACCATGCAGGATGGTGAGGCACCATGCAGTATGGTAAGGCACCATGCAGGATGGTGAGGTACCATGCAGTATGGTAAGGCACCATGCAGGATGGTGAGGCACCATGTAGGAGCACACAGGACAAAGTGTGTGTGGCCCATAATAAAAGAGAAATCGATCAATATATCCAAGTGTAAAATACCTTTCTCTCCTCTTTGGCACTGGGATGTTTCCCCACATTGTGTGCCATGGATGAAGCAGTCATGTTTCCTCTCTGGTGTCCAGTGCGCTTCTGCCTGCTCCGCTCCTCTCCGGATCCCAGCGCGTCTCTCTCTAGGGCCCTCGGCGCGGCACAGCCCTCTTTTTATCAGGGCTCAATTAGCATGTGAATGCTCCAACTTCTTTGGCTGCGGGATTTTCCCACACACGGGGTCCCATCAGTCAAAGACTGACAGGTCACTGGCTCCATTCAATAACCGAGAGACCCGGCCTAGAAAAAAAAAGAAAAAATACTCACAAGCGACAGATGTCCAGCCTGAAACCATGCACTGCTCTCCTCCTCCTCCTCCTCCTCCTGCAGCCTCCACCCAACAGTTTCCTCCTCTCCCAGGGAGGAACAACAGTGTGCAGTTACCATGCTTTGCTCCTGGGAGCCCCTCGTCTATTCTTCTCAGGAGCAACATTACACTACCTGCAAAAAGGCCAAACCTATTCCCTCAAAGCTCACAGGAAGACACAATACACTGACAAATCACTGGAGAATATATCTGCCCGTATACAGTACCGGTCTGCCTGTATGGAAGTCGCTTCACTTATAGATAGATACAATTCTGGTAACAAAATTTTTGTATTTTATTTTTTATTATTTATTTATTTATTTTATATATTTATTTATTTTTTTATGTTATTTTATTTATTTATTAATTATTTTTTGTTTTATTTTATTTTATTTTATTTATTCATTATGTATTTTTATTATAATTTATTTTTTATGTATTATTTTTTTATTTTATTTCTTTATTTCTTTTTTGTTTTGTTTTTTAATTAATTAATTAAATTAATTAATTGAATATTTTTTTAATTTTTAATTTTTAATTTTTATTTTTTAATTTTTAATTTATGTTTATTTATTTTTTATTTAATTATTTATTTATTTCTAAATAAGGGTACAAACCATATCATGACTCATGATGATTTAATGCAATAAAGCCTCTATGATTTTATGTGATTAGTTCACACTTTAGGAATGTTGATTATTAATTGACATGCAACCACATTTGTTGGATTCCAGTCTCATAAAAGTTCAATTTCAGACCTACTGTATGCATTTGCCTCTCTGAAAGCAGAACAATACATATTCTCATAGAAATATGGAGCTATTTTTCATGATACATTCTTCATTAATTTATGCATTAAATCATCATGAGCCTTGCGTTAGTTAAGCATTACTTATGGTTTGTTGCTGGCTGCAGCAGACCAGGAATGAGACATATATAGAAGGACAACGCTCAGTCATCATCCTGCCGTGTATTTAGCTAGCTTTGATCACTGTCCGTGTTTTCAAATGTCAGACATCTGCTCTTAACAGTTAGCGAGCAGATGTCAGAGTGACCAGATGTCCCCCCTCTTCACCACCACCACCTTTAGGTCCCTTAAAGCGAGGGCCCCTGTTTTAGAGCCACGCGACTGCCAGGCGAATGCCGGGTCGTGGGAACCGGAGCCAAACAAAGGCCACTATTCATTCAGACCTAATCAGCATGAAGAGCGTAATAACCTCCAGAGAGGGTGGACAGCACAGTCCAGCCGAGGAGGAGGAGGAGGAGGAGGGAGGAGGAAGAGGAGGAGGGGGAGGACGCTTTGGCAGGTGACCAGTGGATGACCAGTGCTGTAGCCAGGTGTAATTGATAGTAACCAGTACAATACTGCAAAGATGCAGCCAAATCAATTAATTAGATCAGAATGTCAGAAATGCATCAATTAGGCCTAAATACCTCAGAAACTCTGAATATTCTCTGAGAATAAGGAACTCTGACTTTAAACTCAGAACTCAAACATGTGTCCCTAATCCTCTTCTGTATTTAGTCTTACATTACTGATCTTTGCTTGTCCATTTCATATTTAAAAAAATGTGGGCTCAGTCCATATCAAGACAACAGGTGGTCAAAACCAGGTCTGCACTGAGATTCAGTTTGGGTTGAAAATTTAGATTTTCAGCCAGATAGTGGTGCGAGATGAAGGGTCAAAGGGTCAACAAAGACAATGTCATTCATCCTACAGAGGCTATTAATGTCCACAGCAAATTTCATCTCTGTAAAAATGAAAAAGTTGGGAACTGAATTTCGAAATTTCAATGAAACACAACATGTTAGACGATAAAACGCAAGTTCTGTATCCGATAGTGTTCAGTCTGGCTCGTTGTCCAGTTATGTTCAAAGTCTCAGGTTCACTGCTCGGCGTTTGGTTTGTGGTAATTTGGTTAACTGTAACTTTGTCTAGGAACATAGTAATATGCACACAGTATCAACTGACATGATTAATGTCCTATTAGCTATTATCTCCAAGCCCTGATTTATAGAGGGACACTGTCTCAAAATTAATGAATGTAGCTGATATCATCCCATTGTGCTTATTGAATTACCACACAGCAAACCTGCAGTGATAATGTACACAATGCACAGAGAGGGGGAAGAATGGGGGTTAATAGGTGCCCCCAAGCAGGTTAATCAGGCCATGAGTAGGACGTCAAATCATTTTTAATATCTTTTGTAGTCTGTGTTATGTAATTTGTCTCTAATGTACTGTTTTTACTTGCATGGTGGCGGAGGCAGGGCTGGATTAACCCACCAGAGGACGCCAGTGGGGCCCTTTTGGAAGAATGAATATATGAATCCTTACCTTGTGCCGACTCCTTCATTTCAATGAAAAGACAATTTTGGTGAGTAGCAACAAACAATGTGCAAAAAAAATCAACAGCTGCTTGTCAACAATGGTTTATTTATGTAACTGACTCAAGTATATTCAAGATTCAAGATATTTATTGTCACTCTGGTTATACAAGTACAATCGTGTGAAATGCTTTTGCTGGGAGGCTTCATGAAAGAAAGAAAATAAATAGTAAATATACAAGGACATATAAAATATAATACAATAAAATATAATAACAAAATAAAGAAGCAATAGAGTTAATATACATATCAAATATACACTCTTCCAGCCCCATGTGTGGTATGACAGCAGATGTAGATTATATGTGACATATTCATGCAAAATACTGTATGTTTAAATTTGTTTTGCAGGCATGCAAAGGTCTACATCTACATTTAAGTCTACATTAAAATATGAACTAAAGTTACCAGTGTTTTGGTGGAGGTGTATCTTTAATCAGACAGTAAAAACAGCATGTTTGACTTCTAAATTAAATTATTTTAGCTGACGAAGAGAAACTTTTCACAAAGAGGTCTGTGGATCCTCCAGAATAACGGGGACATTTCATTTTACAGATGTAATTGTCAATGTTTTGAGAAGCATAGATAAAAATTCACTTCCACTGTGCTGGGTTGGTGGTGGGTATTCAGGATCAAACACAGCTTCTGCCTGCAGCCACAGCGTTTACAAAGAAAGCTCCAGCACCAAGCGCTATCACCTGCAGTCATTCCTGCCTGCACACTCTGCATTTAGAAAAACACTCCTAGATGGTCTCCACCTGCCTGCAGCCTCTGCTGCCTGCAGTGTTATTTTTAAGAAGCCAGCTGTAACCCCAGCTCCTCAATAGTGTTGCTGGTACATATGGATGAAAAATAATATTCCCATATGTTTTAGCTTTTTGACAATATAAGATGTGCAGTTACTTAGGATAATCATCCTTTAATGAACACCATAAAATTAGCACTTTGATTTCATGTATTTGTTTATTTGACAGGGACAGAGTACATTAATGAACATCAGTATAAAATACGGGATGTAAACATGCAACAGTTATGCAAGAATGCTAATTTTCATCCTTAAACCCCAGGCAGGTAACAAATATGCACACAAGTAGAAAAGACAAAATACATTATGCAATACGTCAAGTTAAAAGTGATCGCCTTTCTGATTTGCCTTAAGCCATTGTTTGAAATGAGTCTAAAAAGTGGGATATGAAGGGCACTCCGTTATTGCACGTGGAAGAATTTTACTTCCCTTTACTGACAGCAAAGTTTGAACAAATGTGGTGCGCCTATGTGGCACCTGACAGTCCCCTCTAGTGGTGGCCCTGGTGCCACTGTCAGCCCAATGTTTAATTAATTAATTTAAAGGAGGTGGGGCAAGCCCATGCAAAACTAAATATTAGTTGTCTATAGATTTTTATTTTTGCATTAAAATGCAAAAATAAAAAGTACTGTGAGTGTTCAGGTATTAGATATCATATTACTGGATTAGTATTAGACTACTCATTCATTTAGTGACCTATTGTAGTTGGTCGAGGTGGATCTTGTTTTAATGATTTTATATCATGTGAGGTTGTTTTAATCTGTCAAAATGTAAATCATATTTTCTAAGATTATTATATGTTTTGTATTTATGCCTGCAGTAACTAGGTTGTCAGGTAATTGTAGAGGAGTAAAAGGTTAAATATTGCCCTCTGAACTGTAGTTAAGTAAATGTATAAAGTAGCATCAGAGGCTGTCTGTGATAAATAATAAAATAATCATTTAATTAGTAATAACAATGTTCCAAAATAATGAAAAAATTGCATAATTTTAAGTAAAAAAAATTATTGAGGGAGGACCCCAAACCCAATATCTTCTAGTATCTTTTATTCACCATAGAAATTGGGGTGGCTGTGGCTCAGAGGGTAGAGCAGGTCGTCCACCAATCAGAAGGTTGCGGTCAATCCCCGGCTCCTCCAGTCACATGTCGAAGTGTCCTTGAACAAGATACTTAACCCCAAATTGCTCCCGAAAGCTGTGCCATCGGTGTGTGAATGAGTATTTAGATTAGATCCTGATGGGCAGGTTGGCACCTTGCATGGCAGCCTCTGACATCAGTGTATGAGTGTGTGTGTGTGTGTGTGTGAATGGGTGTGTGTGTGTGAATGGGTGAATGCTGACATGTAGTGTAAAGCTCTTTGAGTGGTTGGAAGACTAGAAAAGCGCTGTATTAATGCCTCTTTATAATATGTAGTAGCATCCTGACTGCTCCTAAAATCTGAATGAATGGCTCACACACCTGAGCTCTGCATGCATACCTGCCTGTCTGTCTGGCTGCTGTTGATTCCAGCATATAGGCATCCTATAATATATTATATAGAGCGATGCTACAAATAACACAGGAAAGCACTTAAGTATTAACACTATATACAAACACACCTCCTTAAGACTGAATATAGTGCGGGAGTATAATGCAGGATGAGAACTGAGGTAGAGAGTTTTTTTTTTTAAGTTTTTTTTAAATAGACTAAAGTGCATAATAAGCTGCACATTATTGGTAGAATACAGTAAAACCAGTCTATAAAGGTGCAGAGTAGAGCTGTTGGTGGTGTGCAGAATTAAAAAGTCTATTAAAGTGCACTGTGTGCATTATTATTATTATTATTATTATTATTATTATTATTATTATTATTATCTGTCTTGCAAACATGCAAAAGAGTTGTGATGTCCCATCAAACAGTTGTGACCAGGGTCTGAAATTAACCTTTTTCCTCACCTGTCCCTTTAGCAGGTCACTGAACATTTCTACTGGCCACTCAATTTCTTTTGTCTGCCACTTCTGAAATCTAGGTAGAACACTTTAAAATTGTAAACATTGTGTCAGTGGTACCCAGACCGTAGAATTTTGGAATATATCATGTAACCTTATATTATATAAGTAGTATAAATTAATATTTAGAATTGCTTTAAAAAATAATATTTCTTAATATAAGTAAAACCTGTCTGCCATGGTGGCAGGTGACCTGAAATTTTTACCTGCCACAGCCAACATTTACCCTGTTATTTAGCAGGTGGCAGGTGCTAATTTCATTCCCTGGTTGTGACAATTAAGATAAGATAAGATGAACCTTTATTAATCCCCGGAGGGAAATTCAGGTGTCAAAGCAGCAACATCAGCAAACAGAGTGAAACACAGGAGAGGTAAAGGTATACAAAAATTATAAAAACAACAATAGAGATATAATGATACAGAGTGAATGGGTGAACATAGTGTACAGTCCATCAATAAATA
Source organism: Sebastiscus tertius (assembly GCA_916701665.1). Taxonomy (NCBI): domain Eukaryota; kingdom Metazoa; phylum Chordata; class Actinopteri; order Perciformes; family Sebastidae; genus Sebastiscus; species Sebastiscus tertius. The sequence continues at coordinate 20,963 of CAKAOH010023062.1, forward strand.
AATGTAGTATGTACAATAAATAAATGTAATATGTACATATGTGCAGTCTATAAAGTGGTATATAAGATGTATAGTGTAAAGTAAGTGTAAAGTGTGCCAGTGGTTAGAGTCCAAGATAGTTGCAGACAGTGCATGTTAAAAGGTAGATAGTGCATGTTTAAAGTCATATAGTGCATGTTAAAAGGTAGATAGTGCATGTTTAAAGGCAGATAGTGAATGTTTAAAGTCATATAGTGCATGTTAAAAGGTAGATAGTGCATGTTTAAAGGCAGATAGTGCATGTTTAAAGGCAGATAGTGCATGTTTAAAGGCAGATAATGCATGTTAAAAGGTAGATAGTGCATATTTAAAGGCAGATAGTGCAAAAGGCAGATAGTGCATGTTGAAAGGCAGATAGTGCATGTTTAAAGTTCTTAAAGTCCTCATAGTTCTCATATGGGGGTCAGCCTTGGTTGTGGAGCCTGATGGCTACCAGCATGAAGGACTTAAAACTTATAGTTTAGAGAAAGTTAAGACTTAAAAAAAAAAAATGGGCCAAAGCGACTGAGAACATCTGTAATAGTTCAGATAAATAACACCAGCAGCTGTGCATGGGGGGTGAGCGCGCACCCCCCTACGGTCACCTGCCGTCCTCGCGCAGTGCAATAACCACTAGTTGCCATGACACCAGCCGTCCACAGGAGGCGGTAGACTGCTGCTGCTGCAGTGACGTCAGTGACGTCCTCTAACTGCTGTTAGCGTCACCAGACGAGCTCAGAGACACAACTAGGAAACAACTGAGAGGCTGGCTGCTATATATACTAACTACACGAGCTACTAACAGGGGACGAGGACAACACAGCAGGGTTTGTTACAAAGGAGTACCTGAGCTGCTGTCTTCACAAACCGGGGGAAACGACATTTACAAGGTAACTAACTGTTTCTATAGCTAACGTTATATATATATATACATATATATATATATATATATATACAGCTAATGCTACTTCAGCTAGCATTAGCTTGCATTAAAGTTAGCTAGCTACATGTGTTAGTTAGCTTGTTGTGCAGCTTTTTAACGAGTTAAAACGTGTTATCTGAGCCTAGCCTTGCTGCTGCTGATGTGCTAAAGAGTCAGACAACAACAGCTTCTTCCCAGCTACAATAAGAGTAATGGCAAAGGACATTAAAGAGGGACACAAATACACCTCCAAATACCATTATTGACACACCTGAACTGATTACACTGTAATGCTGTGCAATGTGCTGCCTTCTTAGATTCAATTCAATATGTTTATTCAAGATTCAAGAGTTTTATTTGCCATTTGCACATATAAATAAGTACATTGGAATTCTGAGCAGTTTACACTGAGTCAGCTTTAAGAAAAGAAAAGAAAAAGCTAGGAAAGGCACAAGGTAATTATAGTACAAAATAAGTATATTCAACTCAACACAATAAATAAATAAATAAATTATTAAAATATAAAACATCCTCAGTGTAGTCAATAAATAAACTAAACTACCCTCTGCATAAGGAACGATACCCACCAGAATACAAATATACAGTATATAAATAAATGCTTGCGAAAATGAATACAAAATAAATGCAAAAAAAAAAGAAAGAAATTATTAAAATATAAGACGCCCTGAGTGTAGTCAATAAATAAATAAACTAAACGATACCCCCAGAATACAAATATATATACTATATATATATATATATATATAGTATATATTTATATATATGCTACATGACCATGTTAAAAGAACTTGTAACTCTCAAAAATATTAATAAAACAAAATAAATAATTAATATATTTCAGACAATTACACAGTGGAAGGCAGCATATTGCACAGCATTACAGTCCATTCAGTTCAGGTGTACTGTGTGTCAATAATGGTATGGAGGTGAGGTGTGGGGTATATTGTCAGTCGGTTATACAGGTACAAAAGTGTGAATGTTTTTTTTTTTTTTACTTTTTACTGGGAAGCTCCATTAAAATTAGTTATATTACATTTACATTACAATTATAAAAGGAAATAATTTGTACAAGTGCATATACAGGCATATTAAGAACATATA
>CAKAOH010023063.1:0-12621 GCA_916701665.1 Sebastiscus tertius
ATACTATACTCTGTCACGGCTGGTAAATTCAATGTCTTTCACGTTTTTCTTTACCTGCTAAAATCTTCTTCGTCTTCCTCCCTCGCAGAATAAGATTGGTGCAGGCCGGCTCATGGGTCCTAAGGGTGTGGCTGTGGACAAGAATGGACACATCATCACCGTGGACAACAAGGCATGCTGTGTCTTCATCTTTCAATCTAATGGGAAGTTGGTGACTAAGTTTGGAGGCAGGGGGACGTCTGACAGACAGTTTGCAGGTGAGAAGGAGGCCTCGATGTAATGATGTAACGAAAGTCCTGTTTTTAACAATGCTCTCTTTTAATGGCGTGATCTGTCAGTGGGGCAGTAGTGTCTACTGACTTTTAATGTAAATCTGTCATGATATTTCACATATTTAGCATAATATATGACAACACGAAATATCACATTAATACTATATATTATTTTGGATTTTTTAAAAACATAAATACATTAAATAAGACTAGCGAGGAATAAAATCAATTCATGGTTTTGTTTAAACCTTTACCACCAGTTTGAGAAAAACAATAATGTACTCTTGTGCTCTCATTCTGTCTGAATAGAGACCAATGCATTGCATCACATGTTATATTCTATCTAAAAATGTAAGACTGTATATACTTGTAGGCAAAGCCCCAGGCGATGCAGTGGCCCCCTGCTCCCCCCACAAACTACGCCTGTGTGGACCACCCTACTCTATTTTCTTCTTTGCTTATCCTTTATCTCTGACTACCTATTTTCCTTTTTTTCTGTTCTTCCTCCTGTTTTTCAATCCAGAAAAACTTGGCCCAAACTTTAATAAATCTGGCTCAGTTTTCAGTAAGTACTAAATGTGGCCTTGCTGCAACCTTAATCCTACAGTGCAGTGCCCTCTGTCTAACCCAACTCCCTGATCATGTGTCTGCCCCTCATGAGAGCTCCGATTGTTGACAAATCAAAGCTGTGCCTGTACAATAATAATCAGAAATACAAGTACAGTACATGCCATTGTAATAATCAATTACAATAGGGAACATTTTGTCATGTGCATTGTGGTTTTTGTGTCAATGGTTAGTGTGAATGATTTTCACTGAAACTAACCGATGTTCCCCGTTTGCTACGAGAGACAATCAGTGTTGGAAGCCACCGAGCTAATTAGTGGGTAACTCCGCCAATAGGTTTCACGTCACATTAATAGCTACTCATGATAATTTTTTTTAAATCCATCAGTGTTTATGGTGAATCTCAGAGCCTTATAATCTAATTTAGAGTTTTAGTACTGTTTTGACATTCTGAGAAAACAATTGTAACTCGCATTAAAGCATCTAATGCATGAAAACAATGCAATCAAACTAATCCAGCCAAATCAGAACAGCTAACCATCTGATTAAACAAGGTTTCGTGATTGTAGCTTTAGGCACAAGTAGCTGAAATTTGTGTTTCAACAGCCTACTAACTGTAAACGAAATGGTGTAAACTACAGGAATCTGTTTCTGTTCCAAGTACAGCAAAGTTCACATTAACCTGCCTCTCGCTCCTTATCCAGGTCCGCACTTTGTTGCAGTGAACAACAAGAATGAAATTATTGTGACCGATTTTCACAATCACTCTGTAAAGGTAAGACATACTTTGTCCTGCACTCAAAATATTAATTATTTCAAGCATAAGTAGTATACTTTCACTTTGATGCATTCAATTCAATTTATTTTTGTACAGCGTCAAATCACAACAGAAGTTATCTCAAGACGCTTTATGTATAGAGCAGGTCTTAGACCGTACACCATAGTTTAGAGACCCAACAAGATCCACCAAGCGTGCTGTGGCCGAGAGTGAGAGAGACAGACAGAAAAACGGAGGGAGAGACAGAGTGAGACGGAGGGAGACACAGAGTGAGGGAGAGAGACAGAGTGAGGGAGACAGAGAGGAAGAGAGAGAGACAGTGAGGGAGAGACGGAGGGAGACACAGAGTGAGGGAGAGGGAGCAAGAGGAAGAGACAGAGAGAGAGAGACACGGAGGGGGAGAGAGAGGGAGAGGGAGACACAGAGTGAGAGAGGGAGAGACAGAGACAGAGGGGGAGAGAGAGAGGGGGAGGGAGAGAGGCGGAGGGGGAGAGAGAGAGAAAGAGAGAGACGGAGGGAGAGAGACAGAGTGATGGAGAGAGAGGGAGAGAGACAGAGTGAGGGAGAGAGAGAGAAGCCACAATAATAGCCCAGCAGCTGTAATAACTAATACAAGTAGGACTAATACCACAAAACCAATAATATACATGTATTCTGTATATAATTTATGCCGATTAAATATATCAAAGTGCACATGGATATGTAGACAAAATGTGTGTTTTTACTCTTACATTATGTCCCAGGTGTACAATGCAGATGGAGAGTTCTTGTTCAAATTTGGCTCTCATGGTGAAGGCAATGGCCAGTTCAATGCTCCCACTGGTGTGGCCGTGGACGCCAACGGAAACATCATTGTAGCTGACTGGGGAAACAGCAGAATACAGGTGAGACAGGCGATATTCAAAAGGACACATTTTATTTTGAAAATAATAAGCACAGCAGCTTGAAACCTGCAGCTGTGAGTATTTTGTTATTGCTACCACTATAGTTTGTTTCAACCTCTAACCTTTGTACTTTTCTATTTCAGGTGTTTGACAGCACAGGCTCCTTCTTATCTTACATCAACACCTCAGCAGACCCGCTGTACGGCCCCCAGGGCCTCGCCCTCACCTCAGATGGACATGTGGCTGTTGCCGACTCTGGAAACCACTGCTTTAAGGTTTACAGATATCTGCAGTAGGCCGAGGAAAGACATCGCCGACGCAAACCCCGCTTAGACAATTGAACGTCACGTACTGCTTGTGGACATAGAGCTGCAACGTGCCTGCACACTTTACAGTGGTTCCACAAATGAACTTCATTTAGATTTTGTCTGTACATATTTTAGAAAATCGAATATTCAGAGCTTCAGAAAAAGAAATGAGAAAAAATGTTTACATGGAAAAAAAACAAATTTAGTGTAATTAAAATGTGTTTTAAAGACAATAAACTACTTATCCCAAAAACTATTGCAAGAAGTGACTCTCTGAGGAAAAAATACATCTCAAGAGACTACCCTGGTGAAATAAAGGTTAAGAAAGAAATGAAATTTCACAAGCTTCCACGGAATAAAATATCCCGTAATTAAATATTTCCCCATTTAATCACTCATTTAACCAAGTCCCCTGAAGGGAAAAATAACTGGAAATGAATATCTGGAACAGGGCATTGCAGCTGTATTTCTCACAAGCGTGACCTCACCAGTAGATAGCCTGCCAGTCTGAAGTTGGTGATTCACTGCAGTTTTTTGGGGCAATGCAGACGGGCAACACTCCCAGCAACCAGCAAGCAAAGCGAGACACGGACGCAGAAGTGTACTACCCGTTTCCTGATGATGCTTTGTGATTGAAATAACAATGCTCAGGCCTTTCCTTGAACACCGTTGCATGTTGGTGTGCTCCAAAAAAAAAAATGACCCTGTCATCACTGCCTTCAATTTCTCATCAGTAAACACAACACATGCAGACAGGAATGTGTTGTTTAAAAAGGAATTGTTTCTTATTCTCATTTTGCACCTCTGACAAGATCCCTGCACATGGATATGGAAATGGATATAGATTTTGGTTTTCTTTTAAGTCATAAGATGAGTTGACCTATACGCACATTTTTTTTTATTTTGATACCCAAAGACAAGCACAACAGTTAATAGAACAACAAGGTTTTTGAATACATCTAGCTAGTCGTCTTCTTCTATTAACCAAAACAAACTTCTTATATCTGACCCCACTAGTTCTTGCACTTTTGTGTATTCATATCTACAATCTAATGTACATACTGTGTGCATATTTAGGTGTACATGGATTTGGTGTCCATGTTATTTCACTATATAGCCTACTTATTACAGCACTTACTGAATCAACACTGGAGCATATACTAATACAGTAGAAAGGTCATGCCAAGTAGTAGCCAACTGAATGACTTGCAAACATCAATGGAACAAAGTTGTATACACATTATTTGCGTTTTTTTGTTGTTGTTTTTTTTCCAAAGGACTTAATTTATTTTTTTCTTTTTCTTTTCTACATAATTTGTTCTACAAATTATTTTTCTAATTGGTGCATTTGAACTGTCTCCTCTTTGCCAAACATCTTCGTATATAGGCCTTGTAACTACTTGTAGCACTGAAAGCCGTTCTCTCGTTTGCCTCTTCCCAGAGCTCACATCCAGTTAAACAGTAACTTTTCCTTCTGCCAAAACGTATCGTAAGTTGTTGTTGAACATTGCACAAAATACAAATATTATAAGAGTTATATAGTTTGCAAGAGTAATATATTCCTCTGTGTATAGCCATTTAACATAATCACAAAGTTTACTGTATATTACAAATCGCGTTCTTGTTGTAGCTGACAAGCACCTTTATCATGGGTTTTTCCAGTATTTGTTTTCATTTGCTCAGTGTTTTGAAGGTTTTCTGTGTCGCTCCTTGAGAACACAACACCAGCTGAAACCAGAAAGTTTTTCACCTGTATTTTATGAATAAACCGTCTGTCCCCGATAATTGATCTGTAATCCATTCCGTCTTCCCAATTTAATAGAAAACTCTCTATAATGACAGATTTAGTTGACTTTCCTCCTCCATAAATCAGACCCCTGTGTTCCTATGGTTTTATTTTGACGTCTGTGTCTCACCTGTAACTGTCACTGACCCACTCGTCTGTGTGAAATAAAGGAAGCACATATAAATTAAACGGTATATCAACCATCTTGTGTATCCTACGGTGTATACTACAAGAGGCCGGTCTTACAAGAAGTAATCACTACATTTATGTAATCATGGCAAAGGTATGATTGTAAATATTAAAGAATTACACTAAGAACTATTGTGCAAATGCTCTGTTTTGTAGTACAGGATTTCAGTTAATTAATGCATGCCTCCGTGCCGGCGACGTTGTGTTTTCGGGTTCTGACTCAAGAATGAACTGATTCGATTTTAGTGGTCAAAGTCACTGTGACTCACAAAACGTTTGGCGAAGGCATACCACCACAAGATGGTAATTCTAGTTTATGACATATTGTACTGTGACATTTTTTTATTAGATAATATACTATAACTTCTTTTATGGCATACTATACTATGACAATTTTTATGGCATGCCACACCATGAATTTTTTCAACATACTATACTTATAGTTTTTTTATTTTTTCGACATACTATACTATGACATTTTTTCTCGAATTATTCTGACTCTTTTTCAACAAACTATACTATGACTTTTTTTTCGACATAGTATAATATGACTTTTTGACATACTATACTATGACTTTTTTTAACATCCTATTCTATGATTTTTCAACATTATACCATGATTTTTTTTCGACATACTATACTTCACGTTTTTTTACTCTTATTTCGACATACTATACTATGACTTGTACATAAATAGGGAATACAAAACCCATTTAAAACAATTAAGTAAACGGTGTTTTACTGAATGTTATTTATTAATTCTATTAGTGCTTTTTATAACTTAATAGCACGTAAACAGACTGACTTTTTATTCGACATACTATACTATGACTTTTTATTTTTTCGACATACCATAACTTTTTTCCTAATACTATAACTTTTTTTCAACATACTATACTAGTACTTTTTTTATTTTTTCAACATACTATACTATGACTGTTTTTTGACATATTATACTATGACTTCTTTTTATTTTTTCGACATACTATGACTTTTTCTTTTTTCTACATACTGTACTATGACTTTTTAAAAAAAAAAAAAAAAATCGACATACTACACTATGACTTTTTATGACCCTCATAAGGCATACTATATTATGATATTTTTTACATACCTTACTATGACAGTAATGCACAACTCTCACCTCGACCACTGACCGTTTTCCATCCTGCCCTTTGGGTAGCGCTACAAGACTCCGTTCCACGATCAGCAGGCTCAGCAACAGCTTTCTCCAAACAGCTGACACCTTGAGGAACTCCGCACCTTTGTGACAGCAATCATACACACTGTTAAAACTGTTCATATTACTCATATTGTATGTATGTAGTGTATTCATAACCATGCTATGACTTGACTTTTTTCCGACATACTACACTATGACTTTTTTTTTTTTTCAACATACTATATGACTTTTTTCGAAATACTTTACTACGATTTTTTTGTACATATACTATGACTTTATTCTGATTTTTTTCGAAATACTACCCTATCACCTTTTTACGACTTTTTACGTCATACTGTACTATGACTTATTAATGACAACAGTGTTTATGCAACAGTGAAAAGTTACTGTCTGTGTGCTCTTTGTCTCATGTAGTGGGAAAGTACTGGGTATTGACTTTTACTGGGACACTGAGTAAAACAACTCCTTTTCTCACAGTCCCTGTTGTGGATTTCTATATAAATCACATTCTAATAATCTCCTGCAGTGCACTCTTCTGCAGACTTTGTGTGACTCTGTATAACCAGTGCCTCTTCTTGCAAGAATAAAATACAACAAAGACATTGCATAGTTTTAAGTCAAAAACCTTCAAAGGTTCTTGGGGGAGGACCCCCAAACCTAATGTCCTAGTAGTACCTTTTTATTCACTGTTATGGAGAGATACTATAGGCTACAAATAACACAGGAAAGCACTTTAAGTATTAACACTATACACAAACACACCACCTTAACCCTGTAATGTTCCAGTTGGAATATTATTGGAGTATTGTAGGCCAACTATAGAGGTCGCATAGCCCAAGTATAATAATAGTAATAAAACAACAGCTGATTATGACTGACACAGTATAACATACTTAAAGAAATAAACAAAACAAAAATATATATATTAGTATTTATATTAATATTTTAACTTGTATTATATAAAAATTGAAAGTAGGAAAAGCACAGGTATTACTAGTAACACTAACGCCCAGTGAGTGTGACACTGAGCCACCATGCACAACACCAGGACCCTGAAATCACAGCAGCTAAATTAAATATAGCCATCATTCATTTTATTATTTGTACCTGTGGCATGTCAATATGTCTCCCGTGAAAAAGGCCTATAATATCCACAGTAGCTAATTATGCATCACTTACTTGTTGTTAGATGGGTTGATTGAAGGTCTGGGGGTTGGTTGGGTTGCAGCATGCTAATGTGCAGCACTTGTAACTAAATAAACTATCGACGCATCCATCAGAGTATTCACCATCTGACGCCTTAGCTCAACATCAAGATACTAAAGCGAAAACAAACTTAAATCTTTGCATAAAGCTTGCTTGCGAGCGAGCGGTTAAAAACAATCCCTTCTCGGCGTCCTCATCACACACACCTGTGTCTGTCTCATTACCATGGTGTCATGGCGGGCGCGCAGTGATTGCGTCACTTAAACTCAAACTGCGACGCCTTGTAGTTCTTTAACAAAACAAACAAACATGGCTCCTACATACTATATAATGACATTTGTATGGCATACTATACTATGACTTACATTTCTTTTTATGGCATTCTATACTATGACATTTTTATGTTATACAGTACTATACCATGACATTTTTATGACATTTTTAAAGGGATATTATACTATGATATTTCTTGTAAAACTATGCTAGGACTTTTTTTATTACATTTTTTATGGCATACTAGGCTATAATATGAATTTTTAATGGCATACCATACTATGACATTTTTATGACATACTATAGTATGAGATTTTTATAACATACTACATTACAACATTTTTATGGTATACTATACTATGATATTTTGTATGACTTTTTGATGACATACTATATTATGACTCCTTTTATGATATTTTTATTGCATACTATATTATGACATTTTTATATTTATTATAATTTTTTCTTGATATACTATATATGACATTTTTAGATTTATTATCACTTTTTCATGATATACTATATGACATTTTTATGCTAAAGTATACTATCACGTTTCAAATAAAAACTCTAAGATGACTTCATCTTGTTTCTTTGGTAGCAATATGATTTTTAGATCTTAAGACATTTTTGCTTCATCTTCTTTATATAAACATTGTCTCATTAGAAAAGACTTCCTCCCATAAAATGTTTACTGTTTTTAGCAGAATTAGCACAAATATTATTTTTAAAGATACTGAATGTTAGTGCAAAAATCAAATATCGGCATCTTCACTGTATAACTGCCAAAATCTGCATCTATCTTTAGAGACCTTTTATCTGTAACCCAAATGAGTCATAAAAGACTGACGTTCAGAATCTGTTGCATAAGGTCACACAAGCAGCCATTACAATTTGTGCTCATTATAATGCTGAACTGTTGTGTCCTCTGTTGAGGAAGATCCCAGGCATTGCCATGGATACAAGTTGTCTCACCAGTGTGTAGAAGCCAGGCACCCAGTAGTGCAGCTTAAACATAGTTTTTATCAGTCTAATGAGTAGACAATATTCCAGGAAGAATGTCACTAACTGAGTCATTACCAGAGCAGGAGGAGGAGAGAACTCATTTTTCTCACCTCCTCCTTAAATGTTCTGGCAGTATGAAAACTGAATCGACAACACCAAACTGTCTCAGAAGGTTAAATGAGAATGTTGGACCAGAATAGTAAACAGGGAGCAACAGCACTCTCAAAAAGCCTCTTAAACAAAAGGAGTCCTTAACAGGAACTTCCACATATCCAAGTTCAACAGCTTGGTTGTTCAGGTGTAAAAATCAAATCATTTAACAGCTATTGCAGTCCACTAAACTCAGTTTGAAAAGGAAACGATGAATCAAATTCAATAATTTGATGCAGCAAAGTGGCAAAAACTAGGGCTGTCAAAGTTAATGCGATAACACATTTAAGCAAATCCGCTTTAATGCCACTAATTTCTTTGACGCAACGTGCTTTCGGAGGTTGTAGCGGGCTCAGTTTTAAAGCTGGCATCATATGAAACTAGAAAACCTAACGTTATCAACCATGTCATACAAGCGTGTTGCGAAAAAAATAAATAACACTCAAAACTTAAGCTAAATTTTGGTGAGGAAAAACTGTCATGGCCATTTTCAAAGGGGTCCCTTGACCTCTGACCTCAAGATCTGTGAATGTAAATGGGTTCTATGGGTACCCACGAGTCTCCCCTTTACAGACATGCCCACTTTATGATAATCACATGCAGTTTTAGGGCAAGTCATAGTCAAGTCAGCACACTGACACACTGACAGCTGTTGTTGTCTGTTGGGCTTCAGTTTGCCAAGTTGAATTTCTGTTGCAGGTTTTGACTTTACTAACTGAGGGCAAACAAATTAGATTTTAAAACCAAATTCCAGGCCAGTGCTACATTTTAGTGTACCCCTAGCTAATACATTTGTTAGTTTGTTTTTATTTCACCCATATAGACTGGCCATATTATGAAAAGAAGGGTAATAACACCGAGCAAAATGGGTACAGCAAGTGGATAGATAGTAGAGGCTTTAAGGAAAATAAAACAATTCTTTTTCCTCTTTTAATCTTATTGTAAAGTCTGAGAAACACTAAGCACATTTATAGCAGGTGAAAGGGCTACAAACAGGGATTACCAAAATGACTGTATCTCACACTTATCAAGACACAGCCCGAACACTGCTTAGCTGAGTACATGAATGAAAATCGGCAATGAAAAGTATGTATAGGTATAAATGAGGTAAACCATCTTAGACAAAACATTTATCAGCAAATAATCAAAGTTTTAAAGAGCGCAGAGTTTTGCTGTCCTAACACGTGAACATCTTAGGTGTCTGAAAATAAACACAAAAAAAAAAAAAAAAAAAAAGGAGCGAGAACTTGAGATTGGCTGTAGCGAGGCCATTCACAAATATTATCACTGATCATGCCGTTAAATGTTTCTACTAAGCTCCTCAATAAGATCATTTGAAAAAAATAAAATCTCACTTGTAGGTCCATAACTGCACAAGCTAAAAAAAAAAATAACCCATAAAGATCATTTCAAATAAAACAATGTTTAAAATCATAAGTTTATGAAGGAGGGAAAAAATATATAGAATTGTCCAGATACATGTAGTTTCACATTCAACATCAATAATGAAAAATTTAAATCACACTGGACCGAGTTGGATAATAGACCTAAAAACGTCAGAACCAACTCAACAGCTAGTAATTAATAACCTAAAGCAGGATTATTTAAAGGAATAGAATTTAGTAAACGCTGCAGGTTATTTGTAAAAAAAGCAAACAAAAAAAAAAACATGTAATAAAACTTTCATTCAGGTTTACATCCAGAAGTTCACATTTTAGTTTAAGTCCACCAGGCTGTTAAATGTCTACCCGTTAAATGACAACATGCTGGAGGACATGGCTGTAAATCTTTAACAATCTTCTGTTTGAATATTCAAAAAAATTGTTTGCTTTGCTGCTCATTTTCAAGTAGACTGAAAAAAATATTTCTAAAATACCTCTAAACAAAGCACAACTTCCTGCCTTCAGTATTACTGCTCACAAAAAAAAAAAGAAGCTGCAAAAAGTGACTCAAGAGCAATATACAGAGGAATTTTGTTAACAATGTACAGTGTTTAAAAAAGGATAAATAAAAAGGCGATTTTTAAAAAGGTTAATGATAAAATGAACGCTCACAAAAACAAAAAACCCGAGCCATTCCTTCATGGAAGTCTAATTATTTGTCTGGGAGCTTAAATCCCAGGACAAGTTGGCCAATTTCAGTCAAATAATCCTGATAAATATCAGCACTGAACGGACTTGTTCTGTCTAAAGTTAATGAGGGAATCTTAACGGTCAACAACTATCAATGTGATAACAATATGTCATATTTACTTCAAGTTCTACCCAACAAGGCAACGGCACTGACCCTGCTTGGCAAAAACATAGCCAATATGAGTTAACATATGTGTGTATGTATGGCATAGTGGTTGCTAATAGGATAAGAGGTGCTCTAATCAACAAGAGCATCTGCATCCCAGCAGACACAGTGATTCAGACAACAAAGCACCTCTCCAAACCTCCAGCCACAAGAGCCTACAGTGTGTGTCTAGGTTGGACGATAAGAAATTTTAAACCTCAAAATATGAGAAAAAAATTAAGCTCTCCATTATAGCTGTGACGAGACACCTGGTAACTCTTATTTTCTAACACCAGCGAGACCAACAAGTAACAGCTCAAATGCACACAGAACCTGGCTCCAAGGGTCACCCTGTCACTCCAGCCCGGTCTCAGATAAACCAGCAAATCTGAAAACACTGGCAACGCATGAGTTTACCCTTAAATAAGTAGATTTAAAACACTCATCACAGCTCTCTCAGTAATAGTGGCATATCTGCAGCCTGCTGCATGGATCATTCTTCCCTGGGCTGAAGAAAGGATAGACCGGCTCTTCAAAGCAGGTGTCAAACATGTACAATCTCTTCATCGTGACGGCGTCGTAGAAACTAAGGCGCCCGTTGTCGTAGTCCAGGAACACGCCGACCCGAGGGGAGTTCCAGTAGTCGGCGACGGGGATGCGGCCGTCCTCTCCGTTGGCGTACAGCCGGTCCTGCAGAGACAGGCTCCAGTATCCCGCGGAGGGAGTGAGGCTGACGAAGCCCTTCCTGTTGCTGCCCTCGGTGGTGACTCCCAGGTACCACACACCTTTGTCCTTCACGTCCACCTCCCAGTAATGCTGGCCGCTGGCGTACTGGGCTGTGGCGAGGACGCCACAGAAGCGGGTGAAGCGGGCCGGCAGGTCCGGTTCCTGGTTACGAACGCGGCCCTCCTCCACTTTGGTGTCGAAGTCTGAGATGACCAGGTTTAGGTGAGCCGTGTCCGGGTCTAAGGTGAGGTTCTGAGGCACTACGCAGAAAGAGGAAAGAGATGGGGAGAGGTTAGTTCACATTGAACATAGAACGGGAGAAGATGATGATGCAGAGCACCTGATGCTGGCGCGCCCTGAGCATAAAAGCCCCAATCAAGCATTAATCTGGTCTCTCTCTCTCTCTCCTTCACCTGGACTCATCCCTTTGTTTGGCTTTTCTTTAGTTTTCACTCACATCACACTTCATCATGCTCAAAACATCCACATTACTGATGTTACTGACTAACACACTCCACATTTGTAGTTATTTCTATACTTCCTTAATTTATTTATAATGAATATCTTTCATTTACAATCATTCACTGCGTCCTTTCCTGTATTTGACATGGCCTAGGAGCCGGGCTATGACAAGTGCAAGTAGGCTGACCAGCAGCCAACATTAGATCAAAATGATACAGTATAAAGCGAAAAGCTGTATTGGGTTAAGCTGCCCTACAGGATTGCTCTTCGCTCACCACAAGGTAGGTCGCAGAGCCTTGCAGAGGCAAAGCGCAGCGCGGGTATAATATGTCATCAGAAAGTGCGCAAGGAACCCCATTCACTGTTTCTGGCAACAACAATAGTTGCAGCTGTTATTTCATTGATTGCGCTTTGAAAAGGTCAGCAGCAACCACGGTCAAAGTTGAAATAATTTCTAATTACCACACGTAATCGCATTAATATTTCATTAATTGTGCAGCCCTACTAGTCGGGCAGCACCGCTGACCCCATAGGAAAACAATGGCACAGCCAGCG
>CAKAOH010023064.1:0-20269 GCA_916701665.1 Sebastiscus tertius
AAAAAGTCTGAAATAAATATGAAAAAATGTCCAAAAAAAAGTCTGAAAAAAGTCTGAAAAATGTCTGAAAAAAAGATCTGAAAAAAAAATCTGAAAAAATGTCCAAAAAAAAAGGTTAGGGTTAGGGGTTAGGGGTTAGGGTTAGGATAAAAGGGTAAAAGATCTGCAAAATGTCTGAAAAAAAGTGTGAAAAAAAAGATCTGAAAAATGTCTGAAAAAAACCTCTGATAAACAGATCTGAAAAAAATCTGAAAAAAAAGTCTGGAAAAAAAAGCCTGGAAAAAAAAACCTGGAAAAAAAAGTCTGAAAAAAAAAATCTAAAAAAAATGTCCATAGAAAAAAAAGTCTGAAAAATGTGTGACAAAAAAGTCTGAAAGATGTCAAAAAAATGTCCATAGAAAAGAAAGTCTGAAAAATGTCTGACAAAAATGTCTGAAAGATGTCAAAAAAATATATCGGAAGAAAAAAAGTCTGAAAGATGTAAAAAAAAAAAAAAAAATGTCCATAGTAAAAAGTCTGAAAAATGTCAGAGAGGGGATATATGCAGAGAATGTGGGACCTACAGACTAACAAAGAAACAGTTGTTAGCTCAGTGTTCCAAATATCCGTAACCGGAGAATACTATCACAACTAGAGATCGATGAAATACTACAACGATGCCACGGCAAGGGGGAGCCAGGACAACAGGTCAACTGGGGGATGTCACCATCACCCCCAAAATCCGAGATTGGATACCAAGCCCCAACAGATAGCCTCAGCACAAAGGCAGCTGATCTAGGAAGGAAGATCGTAACCAACCTGGAACCCTGGAGCCCCCGACGAATACCAAGGCTGGGTTGCCAAGTACCTTCAGAAGATCTGCTAGAAGATGTGAATGTTGCACCGAGAACAATCCCTACAGGGACCATCACTGAGACCAACAAGCTGATACACAGTACAGCTCCGAGCCGGCTCTCGCTTCTGGTGTCAAGCAGCCGGCGGCAGGACACAGGTTTTTCCTCGACAAGGGCATGGTGAATGACTGTCAACCCTGGGAGATAGATGGAACGCCTATACACCTGGTCGATCTGAAAGACACGGTTGGTTATTTGGGAGCCGAGGTGGGCCCAGGACACCGCATTGTGGCCACGGATCTAGCCCAGCAACTCCAGGAATGGCTTGCGGGGATAAAGAAGGCTTCCCTTAAGCCCTCGCAATGTGTGAGGGTTTTAAACTCATTTGCTCTGCCGAGACTAATCTCTCGAATTCAATTAAATTTATTTTTATATAGCGTCAAATCATAACAGAAGTTATCTCAAGATGCTTTTCATATGGAGCAGGTCTAGATCATATTCTATAATTTACAGAGACCCAACAAGAGATCCCCCATGAGTATGCACTAGGTGTGACAGTGGCAAGAAAAAAATCCCCTTAAACAGATAGAAACCTTGAGCAGAACCAGGCAGTGGCTGGACACCCACAGCCTGGTTCTGCCCACCCACAGCTTGGGCAGAACCAGGCTGTGGGTGGGCGTCCATCTGCCTTCACCACAGTGTGGCTGACTCTTACGCCATGCAGCTTGTTGTGCTAACCTCAACACCTGTTGCTAACAGCATACGGCTAAAAGTTTCTGGGTAGAACGAGCTTGTGGGGTTCCGCATTACCCGTAAAATCTTTTTCTGTGTTTCTGCGTTAAAATAAACGGACTATGACAGAAGAAATAATTCATTCACTTTTGCGGATATCCGTCTGTAGACGGAGCTCTTCCACCCATCTATCCATCCATCATCCAAACATTTAATTACAACAAGCATTACGATGACATGCAGTCTGGCACACAAGCTTTGGGCAGGTCGCTAACAGACAACAGCATCAGATAATACAACAACAGAACAAGAATAGCACACACAAGCAGGAAGTCTGACAGGCAAAGCAAAACAGCAGCAGACAGACAAAGCTTAGGGAATAATAGTGGGTCTGGAAACTGCTGCATATTTCAGCAAGGACGTCCATAACAGAGCAGATTTGGGTGTTTTGCTACTAGCGGCTAATGAAGCCTGGAGCCGCCAGCCTAAAGGAGAGATGAGGAGCGTTAACTTCACTTCTTTCTAACTACACACCAACAGATTATTTTCATTTTCAAACTTTGTAGCCCTCCTCCTGTTTGAGGAGTATGAAAAAGACGTGAATCAGATACTATAACCTTCGCAATCACCCGATCGCAACCCAAGTAAACACCTGTGGGAGATTTTGGACTGAAACGCAAGACAGCGTTCTCCACCATCATCACCATCAAAACACAAAATGAAGGAATAACCTCAAGGTTAAAGTTAGAGACTTGTAGAACCGATGCCAAGGAGCATTGGAGCTGTTGTGGCGGGTCGTGTTGGCCCAACACCTTACTACGCTGTGTATATACACACACAAGGTGGAGTACGGCTCCGTGTAGCTCAGACTTCAGAGCCAGCTTCAATAAAGTCAAACAATGAACCACAAGACACAGAAGATGTTTTGATAGATTTTTTCTCGACTTTTATATTTTTAAAAACAAACAAAAAATAACAGATTAAATAAAATTTACAGTAGACATATGCAATCATTGTGCACTTTAACTACTTCTTCTGATACGTTCTGCACAGCTGTCAACGAAAAACGCAAACACAATGGGGCGTCGGGG
Source organism: Sebastiscus tertius (assembly GCA_916701665.1). Classification (NCBI taxonomy): domain Eukaryota; kingdom Metazoa; phylum Chordata; class Actinopteri; order Perciformes; family Sebastidae; genus Sebastiscus; species Sebastiscus tertius. The sequence goes on from CAKAOH010023064.1 coordinate 2,657, forward strand.
TGGAGCGGGGGGGATGTGGGACAGTTGTGGGAGAGAGGAGAGGACCAAAGAAGTGAGGTAGAGGGCAGTAAGGAGGAAACAAATGTAGGAAAGAGGAGAGTGGGGGGGATGAAGAGGGAAGGAGTAAAGGATAAAGGAAGACCTAAACTTTTTCACTCAGGGGAAAGAAAGAAAAATCACTGAATATATAGATTTCTTTTATTCCTTACATCACTTATATAAATATATTGAATCCCAAAAAACAAAACAAAAAAAAAAAACTTCTGAGAAAAAAAAAAAACAGCGCAATACAGAAACCCACAACAGCAGTAAGGCAAACAGAAAGCAAGAGAGGAGAGAGAGAGCAGTGAGAGAGTACATGAGAGGGACAGAGGAGCAGAGGCAGTATGAGACATGGCAAGAAAAGAGAGCGGTCGGTGGGGGAAAGCAGAGAGAGAGAGTGCGCAACTGTGCGTATGAAAATTTATAAATATGCGAGATTAAGAGACGACTGGGTGACGGAGAGTTGAGTAAGGAGAGAAAGCGTTGGCAGAAAAAGGAGGAATAGGAGGAAGGGTTGGAGAGCGGAGGGAGGAGGAAGAGGAGGAGAAGGTTTGACTGAGGTCGACTGTCCAGTGTGTTTTTGTTATGTGCTACGTGACCCTGTTGCCTGCGTTTGTGTGTGTGTCTGTAGGTGTCTCCTGTTTTGTGTGTGTGTGTGTGTGTGTGTGTGTGTGTGTGTGTGTGTCATTGCATGTGTTTTTGTATAATGGCAGCACACATTCCACGGCAACAGTGAAACACATGCTCGCGTGTCTTGTGTGCTCTTCTGCTTTATAAATACAAAACAAAAACAATGAATAAAAACAAACAACAAAATCATATTTGCAACCAAACACCAGCCACCTCATGATTCACACCTTCTTCCCTTTTATACATTTGACACATCGTTTTTAACTTTTTTTTTTTTTTTTAAAGTTTTGTTTTTAAATTGTACACTAATGAGCAGTCCGCCTCAGTCCTCCTTCCTTTTTCCACCACTCCACCAAGAGTCTCTCTTTTCTTTCTTTCTGTCCCTTTCACTTTCTTTCTTTCCTCCCCCTCTCTCTTTTTCCTTTTCACTGAGAACTGGCTCTCTCCAGAACACGCAGGTCATAGTTCTTTTTGGCGGCCCTCAGTTTGAAGAGGCTGGCCCCGCTGTTGTTAAGTTTGAAGGAAGCACTCTGGGCAGCCATGGTGCTGGGGAACACTGCCACCACTGTGTAGAGGTGAGCCGGGTCGTTGCCGTCGCCCTTCGCTCCCAGGCCGGCCCCGAGCCCCGCGGTGGCTCCTGGCCCGGCAGGCCCCGCACCGGGACAGGGGCCGCAGCCTCCTCCTCGGCCTCCCTGCGGCTCCTTCAGCCACTGGATCTTGGCACCGCACATCGACAGCTGGTTGAAGAGCTTTTCAGCCTCTGGACGTGAAATCCCCTCTGGCAGGTCCGTTACCTCGAGTACTCGACTCACCACTGGACAAAGAAAGAGACGAGGAGAGCCCGAGAGAGAGAGACAGAAGATGTTAGTGAGCTTGGTTGCTCAAGCTGCATCTTTACAGACTTGAAGCATCTGTTCCAGAGACGTGCTTTGTGCGTTTGCTCGTCTGTTTTTAGCTAAAGACTTTTTGCAATGTGCAGTGCTTGGGGGAATTATGGTTCCGAAGCCAGCAGGATACTCATATGGCGTATTTTTTAACGGGTGCATAACTGCACTTGAATGCAGTGCTGCGAGCACATTACAGTAGTCTCAGCAACTCGAGGTGTATTTAACGGCGTTGCACACCAGATGGAGCAGTTTGTGGATAAAACAATGCAAGGCAATCAGCAACATAGGCTGACTAATTGGATCTAATCTCAGCACACGCTCTACTGCCCTCTAGTATCTACTTTACACACATGCAGCAACAACAGCCAAGGCGCTCAGATGAGAACAGACTGTTCCTCTAATCATCAAATTCTCAGGTAGTTCTTTGAAAACACAAGATCACATGGGAGGGAGTGTAATTACAACACCTGCAGAAAATGTAATGATAACACTGGTAGATGATATTCTGGTCTGTGATGATGCATCTCTAACTTACCAACATCGGTGGTGCCGAGATCTGTTGATGCAGATTTGAGTGTTTGTTTTTTCCCTCGCGCCCCGTGTTTCATTACTCCTTGGCCCTGAACACAACAACACAGATATTATGAGGCTTATTATTACAGTTCCACGACAAGACACTAGATGAGCGTAGAAGCAATCAGTGGGAGCCTTCTTCAACTTAAGTCTTTGGTAACTGCCATACACATGTGCATGGCTTGGCTCGCTTCAGTTTGACTAGACATGTCAGCCCGACAACAGGGCTACCCCCTTGAAGGTGTATGTATGTGTATGTATGTGTGTGTGTGTGTGTGTGTGTGTGTGTGTGTGTATAGAGGTCAAAGGAGCGGCTGTAAAACGGTGGATAAACAAATTTAATTTCCTGTATTCTTCACAATTAAGTCCCCCGTTATTTTTTGCTGCTTGTTTTCTTCCTCTCTACAGCATAAGTAGACTTGTTTTTGTTTTTATTAAGAATAGCCGCTAACAAAACACCGCTAATTTGGAGATAAACGTTTAATTTCCTATAAATTCTTCACAATAAAAGTCCCCCGTTATTTTTTTTTTTTTAAATGCCTTTATTATGAAGCAGCAAAATAAGGAAATGTTGGGTTTTCATCAGCAGCAACTTGACACGTCTCCCGTTACTTGCAGCTGAACGCGAAACAGTAAAAGGAGAGAGAATAAACCTCAAACCACACAGATTCGGTTAGAAGCTTCAAAAGTACTGAGAACTGAACACACAGAGACTTTTAAAAGACGTCTCTCTGGTCTCCTGCAACGAAGTGAGTCTCGTTCCCAATCTGCTCGCAACACATGCTTGTTTGGGGGGGGGCATCACGGGTTGTGGCGTAACGTCTCCACGACCCTCTTGGAGGCAGGTCGGGCACACTGTTCCACAACTTCAAAAATATATATATCTTCATTCACAGAACCAAGATATTCTGTGGTTACTAGTTGGTCAGTAAAACATTGATGGATATCATGACGGCTCTATTTAAGCCAGAAATAAACATTACAGGAGCAATATATGCTCAAAATGTCTTGTCAATAAGAGCAGTATGAATTATCAAAGGCTGACAATTTCTTAATGCATATCAGCTGACTGGAGGGCCTGTTTAAAAGAATATCAAGACCAGTCAATATCACAGCCTTAACATGTAAAAGAGTTTAGTAGTTACATTAGTATAAAGGCCTGGCGGTACTGACCTGATGGGAGCTGTAGGAGGACTGGCCATGCATGAGAGGAGGAGGACACAGACTGTACTGGAGAGGCTGCCCCAACAGAGAGTAGCGTCCATCACCTAAACAACAGAAATTACAAGTTGAAATCAATCCTGAAAAATACTTCAATTTAGAGTTTTATTGCTCCAGTAGAGAGGTCAGGTGATCCTTATCACCACACTTTCTCTTTTTCAAGAGAGACCTGGCCAAGAGGGCAGAATAAGAACAGTGTTACAACAATGAATACACTTACAGGGAAGCTGTCAAAAGGGAGATGGATTTAATGAGGGTTTATAGAATTGGTATAGATTTCACATTCAAGATTTCCTTTCAACACAACTTGGGAGAGTAATAAGCAAAACCTGCAAAGCATCCAAAGCCATTAGAAGTGAGTCAAAGGGCTTAATGTGGCTCATTACTACGACCTGCATCATTGGTGACATCACATTGATCGTAGACTGATGTAAGAACCTATTTGTGTGTGTAATCACACGTTCCAAACAGCGGGTCTATCTATCAGTAAATGTATTGTGGCTGTGTGTGTGTAAATATGGGTCATAGGGCAAGGACGAGGTAAAGCCATGAGTGGGTCGGAGGTTGGACGGGGTGACAGAGTGGCGGTCGTGTGAACCTGCAGAGGCTATTGGGTCAGGGCCAAAAGCCACCTGACCAGGTTTAGAAAGTCACTGTGGCACAAGTCTAAGCAGGGATTGTTTGTTTGCCTGTGAACTATAGGAGAAATCATGTTTTTTCTTGTTTTTGTAGTTTTGCCCATCACTTCTAACAGTCACGATATATAATATATGTATAACTGATATCTGTAAACATGTTTATTGCAGGGTTTCTTTTATTATCCAGTACTGCTGTGTGTAAGATATCCGTGTATGTATTTCAACCTTCACCCTTCTTGTTCATTTATACCTTGAGCTGGTCCTCCTGGCCGGGGAAACTGGGAAATGAGGGGTAATGGTCCCAGGCCTGGACAGACGCTGCTGACGCTGCCGGAGGGAGACGGGGTGGGTGACTGAGTGGGGGAGGCCAGGGGACTCGTCAGCTGGGTACTGGCCTGGACACAAAGAGGAAAAAAAGAAGAGGAAAAATATAAAATACTGTGAGACATGAGTGCTTCTGTTGACCACTAGGGGGCTGCTAATGAATGAGAACATGTACATGAATGACTGGATTTGGGAGTTACGGGCTGGACCATAGACTGTGTATAAAGGCGGACGACATAACATCTCCATCGCCCCCTGGTGTCTGGCTGCAGTACAGGTAATAAATCTCAAGAAAGTCAATGTACACGTCAAATACATTTTTTCCCAAAGATGGTTTCTGTCATTTTAGGTACGCTGATGTATGTTCAACTGTTAATCGTTCTGATAAGTTTGGTTTTATTTGATGCTATAAAAAGGGGTGAGACGTCATGACTGACAGCTGCTCTGAGCGATTTAGTCACGCAACCGGAGGCTCGGGAATTGTACGAGAGAGGAGATCTAAATCTAACTTTCCATCCGTCTGTGTAATACTACATGTGTCAATTTGATCATAAATGTAGTTATAGGTATATTATGGTTAGTTGTTGTGTCTTTCTAGCCAAACAGCTAACGTGTTGCTAATGTAGCAGCTAGTTGGCTCACGCTAGCAAGCTGTGGTCGTGCTCGGGCGGGTGTGTGGGTGTGTGACCTCAATACCGCGGCTCCAGCCCCCCGATCACTACTGCACAGACTCTGGCTTACGTCAAAATCTCCAGATGGCAGCTCCGTATCCGGGAAATTTTGGCTTCACTTTTGTATAGTGGGAGGAAGTGGACACGCGTCGTCCATCTCTATTTACAGTCTACTTTCTGGACCCATGAGATCATTCACATTTATTTACAAATAACGTCACCCACTAGTCGAGAAGATCTTCATGTGTATTTGTGTGTACCTGTGGAGTGTTGTCTGGTTTGTAGAGCTCTCCTGGCTTGCTGGGCCTCTGCTCTATGCTGTAGTACTTGCATGGGTTCCACTGGACCAGAGGAGGGTTCTGGGAAGGCTGTGGTCCATTGGGGACGCTGAGCTGCATGACCATCACCCCAGGCCCAGGAGGCGGTACTCCTGAGAGAGCATACAGAGAGACAGGCACACATTTAGATAAACGGGTGATATACTATGACATTTATTAGTGACTATGGACTTAGAACATCACTGACAGGTCTCTACAGAAGGGTGATAATCTGGTTGACCCTTTTAACCTTTCATTTACTGTCAAAGACAATATTTATGGCTCATTACATAACATATTGCAGGTGAGTGTAAAGGTAAAACATATGTATTTGAGGCATCAAAAAAATAAAGTATGAGGAAAATAATTTCAAATGATTTTGTGTTTGAACGGGTTAATCGGCGTTGACCGACTCAGCTTTACAACACAGGTCGTGAGGTGGGTTGGACAAGGGTCAATTTCAATGTGAACGGTACACCACCAGGGTCACTAACAACTGAGGGGGGACAATTTATGTTCTACAAAAGAAGGGTTGAACACGGGTCAGATAACCCTGGTCCAACCCTGCGCATTGGTGTGATTTCAGGTTTAGCAGGTGAAGCAACTGACTAATTCAAACAAAAAGGAGAGTACCTTATAAATTGAAAACATTTCAAGTCCTTTTTTTAAATTGACCCTTTTTAATGACCTGCAGACAACCTGTAATACACACTATCATGATGCCTTGTTTCCTGGTTCAAGATTATCATCTGGTTCGCCTGCCAGTATAACAGCTTAAGCTATCAAATGGCAGAAGATGAACCATATTCATTATTCCAAACATGTAAAATAAGCTGCAGACAACATCTTGCATAATTCAAGAAGACCCAAAGCTTAGGCCTATTGTTGAATTTAGTCTCTGGGCAGGGGGAAAGTTTGAAAACAGAGCCTGAAATCTAACTTTTAGAGCAAATTACTGCCATAAATGGGGCTGAGAAACTGACCAATCAAATTAGTTTTTCAACAAATAAACATACAGCTGATTAAATGGCACAAACTAGAGCAAAGGTTGAAAGGATAAAGTGACCATCATACGATCAACATTTACTTAATGTCAAACAGGGAGCACAAGGCCTTTCTGATGTTTAGGTTTTCCGTAATTTCAACAAACATTCCCTTTTTATCGATTTACAAGTTCAACATTCGAACCCTGTGTACCTCTGTCCGAACTTTACCCTGAATACCTTTCACCTGATTGAGGACAACTGCAATCTGGATATCACTAGATGGCAGACTTTCACCACGCAATTATCGTGGCTAAAAGAATTCACGATAATGATATTATTGCAATATCTAAAGAAATAATAATAATGCTATCAGTCAAATTCATCTTCTACTTTGTTTATTGTGCGTTTTGCCTCTTTTTCTGGCAAATAAATTACACTCAAAATACAAAAGTAGGGAGGTGGAGAGAGAGTCTGTAACCATAACTATGATAATTTAAGAGGCAGCTATTTAACAGTTAATTTGTCCATTTGCACATCAGCCCATTTTATCTGTAGTTTGGCATTTATCCTATGATTATTATTACTGTCAATGTGTACTTTATATATAATTGTTTATCTTTTTTTTAATCTTATTTTCTTATTTCTTTTCATTTAATTTAACTTTGTTTTTTGTTCTTGGGCAATGAGTGAGGGTTGGGTGAGAGGGGGCTTTGATGGAAAAATACCAATATATGGAGGAACAATCATCTACATTTGTGCTCTATTTGTACATTTCTGTACCAATAAATTATTATGAAAAAGGAAGCGGCTATTTACACACTATTATTGTGTGTATTATTAACATTATATCAATATTTCATCGTTAAATATCACGGTTATCATCAATACCAGTATATCGCAACATCCCTACTCCAAGCATTCATTTTGGGAGAATAATGCTCACAAATTAGATAAAATTAATTCAATTAAATTCTTAAAAAAAAGTTAAAATCATATACATCTAATGTTTAACTAATGGCCACTTTACAGCCTCTTGACACTGTCAAGTCTCACCTGAATATTGCTGCTGCAACTGTTGAGGGTTGCAAGGGGACGGCGACTGTGTGATTTGATACTGCTCAGAGCTGGGGGGCTGCAGGTAACCTACTGAAGGGCTGCAGGATCAGACACATACAAAGAGGGAGAAAATAAATCCATGGGGAAAGGTAATTCACACACACATACAGGAGGATAGATTACCACACAACATGTCCTGGGGCCTCATTACAGACAAATATCCTAACTGCTTGTTCTACCCATCTATAGGTCCCATATTATGCTAATTTTCAGGTTCATACTTGCATTTTATGTTTCTATTAAAGCATATTTACATGCTGTAATTTAAAAAAAACAACTTTATTTTCCTCATACTGTCTGCCTGAATATGCCTGTACTTACCCTCTGTCTGAAACGCTCCATTTTAGCGCATTTCAACAGAATTGCGTTGCTAGGCTACAGCTTGGTGACATCACAACTTTACAGATATCCTAACGGCTCATTTAAAGGCCGAGTTTCTGAATACGGGGCTGTGTGTATTTCTCCATGGATTGAATGTTTCGATACTTTCACAGTATTTATATAGCACTTAAACCTGCTTTATAATAAAATATCAAATTTTGTACGATATGGGACCTTTAAGTTACAAAGATAGAAAAAAATCCCATCTTCCAATTACAGAAGCAATTCCTGAACTCATGGCCGTGACCTATCCTATCTCAGACTTATCTTAACTTATGAAATCCTAACTATAACTGTAAATTTGATTCTTCAATCGGCACACGTCCTGTCATGCTTGTATCTATGTTTAGAAAGTACCGGTAGGCTAGTCGAGATGGACAAGCCATAATAAGTCACCCTTAGCAAAAAAAAAACAACCACTGGTAGAGCCCCATGCCTCCTTGTAGGCCTCTCCCGAGCCGGACGTAGCACGTTGATCAAATTCAATATGAATCGTCTTGGCAGTCAATATAAACCCATTAATACAGTTTCAGTAGCCTTTCAATAATCATATTTCGGTGTTTATGTTCCCCATCTTCATCGTCATTGCCATACAGACCTAACAACAGTACTGATGCCATTTTTGGCAGTTATTTTGAAACTTTTGAAATTTTGAGGATAGGATCGATGCCATCCTATCTTAGGTTTCCTAACATGGGAATTCCCTGAATTAGGACGGTTTTGTAATAGCTAAATTCCTATCCTAAGATAAGATAGGAATTCTTCCTAAATGCAGGTAGGAAACATGTTTCTGTAATACCAAAAAATCTGAAATGTCATCCTAAACTGAGATAAGATTTTTTCTGTAATGAGGCCCAAGTAGATTAAAAGAAAAAATACTAAATGTCATTTATGTTTACCAAGGTGTCAAATGTCAATGTTTAGCAGTCATCTATAAGTATATCACATCTGTACACAACTCTGCTACAAACACACATAAACATTTCTTAACAGCTACTGTGATTGCCAATGAATGAATATGATATATTCAGACATACCTTGTGCTATTCTGCTGTGTGGGTGTGATAACACTGTAGTAGACAGGCATGGGCCCCTGGACAGACTGGCTGACTGGCACCATCACCTGCTGCTGGTACTGCTGCTGCACCACCTGCTGATTTTCATTTCCCACTGGTACCTGGAAAAGTTCAATGGGTCAAGAGAAAACACATCATTTAGGAATAATTACTTGGTGGTTCTTCTTCTGACTGCTAAAAGCTGAAACAGTTTTGAAAAAAGAGAAGACAAGAATAACAGAGAGGGACTAACTCAAGACCTGTCATGATGTCATTTTACATTTTCAAAAAAAGACTGCATCCGTCTCATTTACTCAAGTATAATTTTGAGGTACCTATACTTTATTCGAATATTTCCACTTCATGCTACTTTATACTACTTCAAATATTGTACATTTTACTTCACTACATTTATTCGATATCTTTAGTCACTTTGCATATTCAGATTAATAATACAAAATAAAATCATCATATAAATTTTGATGCATTATCATTTAAGATGAGACTTTACTGATTCCTTGGTAAAATTCACAATCTACCTGGCAGTTTACAAGTAATTCAAATGAGCTTCACCTTAACACATTAAAGCATTGGTAATTACAATCCAATTATATAATATGCATTATTCTGAAATGGGCCATTCTGCATAATGAGTACTTTTGGTATTTTCAGTATATTTTGTACTAGTACTTTTGAATGCGTAACTTTTACATCTAACAGAGTATTTCTACACTGTGGTATTGATACATTTACTCAAGTGAGAGATCTGAGTACTGGCTGTGGGAATATCTTGATTGTCATCACCCCATAGGCACACCACACATAAAACTACACAGACAAAGGGCAGCAGCTCTCCTTAACTCTGAACACCACCACAAGTAATGAAGTCTGCCCTTTGGAACGGACCCACATCAGAGTTTGACATAGTCAACTCAAGCCGATTCAAAACTATCTGCTGCTCAAACCTACTATGTTTTATGTTGAGCTTGCTGCAATTCTATGACTCTGGTGTAAGGACGTACATGCTTATTGATAATGTAGTCATCATTGATGCTGATCAAGATGGTCATACATTTTTCAGTCATTTATCTTTGTCTGACTCTTCAACATCAACTGTTGTTTTAAGTGTGCACCAGGTGGAGCTGTTTAACTTGTTAAGATTGGTCACATGTAAATGGACACTAGTGGAAAGGCTCATTTTCTTACCAAAAACAATAAAAGTGTTATTTTTGTATCCTTTATTTATTTTGTCCTACAGCTGACTTAAAACTGTCCATACCTGATATGATGGCATCTGTGGGTACTGAACCATTATGCTTTGCATTTGTCCTCCCATGCCTGCCCTCTGGGAATTGAGCAGACCAGGGTTTTGGGGCTGCTGCACACCCATCATGCCCTGGTAGCTCGGCTGCTGGTTGGGCATCATGGTCTGGAGACCTGATGACAACAGACAAACAATCGGAGAGACATTAGAGTAGTGTGATAAAGGAAGAGTATAAGAGAGGAGAAAGAGAGACAAGTAGTTAGGCCTTTGAGGGAAAAATCACAGTAGACTACAACGGGACAGAAGTAGAGTTGACTTCAACAAATACAGAACAAATCAGTTAGCAGGTTTATGGTGCTGAGAGTTATCTCAAAATTGAGGCAACTTGGATGATGGCACACAAAAACAACAATTTCTCCAGACAACCTTTATACTTTTTTAGGTTTATAAACCATATACCTTGTTTTCATGAAAAAAAGAGGATTTTAGTAGCACTTTATTTACACAAAATAAATAGTTTCACAACTCAGAAGTATTTGCAGAAGTACTCAGAAGCCAACAGGCTTCATACAAATTAAATTCAAAGTTTAGTACGTAAGGGATAATGCCCTACGAAGTGTCCATTATCAGGAATTAATGAACGATGTGGAGGCCAGAACCGGTTGCCTCCGCAAAGTGCATTAATTCCTGATAATGGACACCTTGTTGGGTACTATCCCGTTTATACCATGGTCATTTGCTAAAGAACAAAAATGAAGATCATTAATTTGTGTTTTCATGCGTTTTGCAACCAAAATCTTAAGTTGTTCACAAGCCATAACTCAATTTTCACATTAACACCTAAGGGTTTGCCAATGTCTGAAACAATTATTAGCATCCCATAAGGTTCTTAAGCAAAGAAAATGTTGTTCACTACTCCAGTAAATAGGACAAACCTTAGCTACGACTTAGTAACGGGAGATATTTCTAGTCCGCTCAGCTCATAGAACCGTTTGGCTAAAGCTAACGTTATGCTAGCAAGATTCAGCATCAATAACATTACGTACGGTTGAAAAACAGTAAATCTAATTTATGAGTATGTTCACTAGCTATTTATCCAGCCATGTAATTGTTTTACGAGCAAATGAGAGGCCATGTGAACTGTTGGACGCAGCCTGAAGTAGCAAGTTGAATAGCAAATGGAAGATAATTGTTTATGTAACAGAAAGTTTCAGTCAGTTCTGAGGGGCAGGATAACTTACTTCTTGCAGCTTGTGTGTTACAGACATCATCCTGTGGTGTTCAGAGAATGAGGCACTGAAGGATTAACGTCACACTCAGTGTTGTAAATAAAATATTCCGATTTTTTTTGTAGGAAGCGCATTAATTTAGAACGGTGAACAGACTGTTTCGCTGGAACCACTTAGTAGCTGTCCATTATCAGGGAGGCACCCTGCAGCTGATCAGAATCGAGTATTCACCCAGACCATGGTATATGTTAAATATAAATCTTCACCATATCAAAAAACACTCATATATATATATTTAGGTCACACTGACCCCAGTGATGAATCTGGCATGCCTCCATCATGAGCCAAAGTCCATTCAGGTTGTCAACAATGTCTGTCTGTCACTTACTGTACAAACACACAGCCAACCTGTCCTTGACAGACCCCAAAGATCAAAGAGAGATTGACGGATAAAGCTGTCAGAGTTTTCCATGAAAAAAAGGGAAGAGTCTATTTTGGTCGGAGCATATTTGACTTGGCAGAACAATGCAGGGACAAAGTTGTTTAAAATCAACCTTTCACCTGGTAGACTTAGACCCAAGTATGATTTTGCAATTTTTGCTGAGGGAACAGTTTAACAGGGTTAAATATTACAAGTAGACAGTACCTGTGTATTGATTTGTTAAGGATACAATTTGGATGGTGCTCTTAATAAGTAAAAACAATCTATTCTATTTTCATAGCTCTATTCTGATTTCCAGTGATAACATCCTCAATATAAATATCAAAGACAAAAGTAGACAAATAATGCACATGAAACACTGATATTATATGTCTTTATGTAGTTATCTATATCCATCCATTCATCTATGTAGAATTGAGGTAGAGCTTTTGACAGTACAGCCTAACACAATGTACTGACCTGACTGCTGTGTGGGCTGAGGCATGGGTTGTGTGCGCTGGGCAGGATAAGACACCTGGTGGGAGATGGGCTGGGGCACACGGTACTGCTGGCCTGAGCTGGGATACTGACCAGGAGGGTAGTATGACACCTGTATCTGAAGAGAAAAACAACAACACAAACGTTTAGAGATTATTCTGTTGGGTAAAATATTAATAATCAAAGCTTATCGAGAGTCTAACTTTCCTGAAAAATACGTTGTGAAGCCGATTTCTTTTGGAAAATAAATAAATAAATAAATAAACCACCACAAAGTAGCACAACATGAAAATGGGAAAAATAATTTGCTCTAGTGACGTGCAGTTTTGGGCAAGTTACTCAGGAAGTGTAATAAGTTACTTTTTACTTCTTTAAAAATTAATAATATTACTTTACTTGGTATCAAAAGTAATTAGTTACTTTACTTGTTATATTACTATATTATTTTCGCTGAAGGGATCCTATTAATTTTATTTTGCCTCGTTATTATTAAGAATAACTGTTGATGAATCAAAGATTAGCAGTCTTCAACCTTGCTGACACATGGCACAGAGACAATAACAATCAGCTCTCTCCTCTATTTTCATGGCATTGAGAACACATCATTACTTTTTTATGTACAGTATTATTGTCAATTGTGAAATACCTTTACCATCATAGCTCACTTTAAGCACATTAAGCCTGCAATAGCTCACTTCTTGGCCACTTGGGGGCAGCAGAAACAAGCTCTGAGAGCAACCCTGACATGAAATCACCTTTTGAGTTGATACAGCAAACGAGTTTCATATTTACACAACCAGCAGATAAGAAGCAACATTTATTTGGAATCACATGTCTGTCCACTTGACTGATGATTTTAAATCCAATATTCACTCGTCTATTAGCTCTGTTTTTGGTCTCCACTAACTTTTCAGGGAAATGGCTGCTTTAGCTGCTAAATGCTCCACTATGTTCACCAGCTAGTCACCGACTTTGTATGTCTACTGTTTGGTGCAGGACAGTCGACATAGACCTTTGAGACCGGTGACAGTGAATCAAAACAGTAAAGTATTGGACTGGAAAACCAAAACAATGACTTGAAAGTTGCATAAGCATTAGCATTAATTAGCATTAGTTAACCATTGTTAATAAAATTGATTATAGCAGATTTAAGACAATGCCTATAGAACTCAATTCTGTGCTTCCTTGGTCAGTGTTCAACAGTGATGTGCACGAAGAAGAATGTTCAATAGAAAGCATCCAACGATGTATAACAGTTACAGAGGTCTAAGTGTTGAACGTTGAAGCTTGAACAACTTGCGGCTTATACAACTGGGCTAAATGTAGCATACAGAATTTCCAAACGAGACATCAAATGGACAAACGGAGAGGAAGTTGAATGTTAGGAGGATCGATAGTTCCTGCCTCCACATTCATCTGCATACATGACAACATTCAGCCCATTTACAGGCTGCAGCGGTGTCAATATTTGCACTCCTGTTATACTGTCGACCACCCACACATTGAGCAACACAGAGCATCTTCCTTTCCCAGCCAATGCTGTTTATACAAGTATGGAAATCTAAGAGTGAGGATAATATAGGACGGTGTGTAGGGTGATAAAAGGCATAAAAAGATGCAGTCTATATAGGTCAGAGCTTGAAGCTACAAAATAAAATAGCAGAAAATGAAAGCTAAAAGATGGATTACTTAGACAATCCAAAAAAAATTGATTTTACACTACGTCACATATCAAAACTATTTCGCAAAGAGTGGGTACATAAAGATTGATGCAATAATACAAAGTCCCATAAGCAAACACATGTGGAAAAACACACACACACAAAAGCACCACAACTGTTGGTTTGCACTGCTGTCTGAGTACTGTAAAATGTGCACTTGATTCCAGTAAATCGTATTGTGATAGTGTACTTCATTAGTGTCTGTATGCTCTAATTGACAAACTGCTTTAAGGAGATACTACTGACCCCAGATTCCCTTCTTATGAGCACAACACTATTGCCAATTTAAAAAAAGTAATTTAGTCACTTCAGCTATTAAAAACTCTACTAAACAGACTATCTTCCTCTACAACTTAGCCCCAGAGCAACATTACAGGGCCTAATGTCTCCCACAGGGTGTTTAATAGCCAGGTCAATTTAGTTCTCTCTGCTCAAATGAATTATAATAACTACTTTATGGATTCAAGCAGAAGCCTGAGGGAGGGAAGGAAGAAAGAGTGTGAGTGACAGAGAGTGAGAGAACTCATTATTGTCACCGCCTCTGCAATCGGAAGAATGTGACAGGCGAGCTGGCTGACTGAGACCGAGCTTGTGGAGGTGACACACGGCGCTTTGGGTGCGAGGACCAAACTCCCCCACTGGGTGAATCCTGCTACTTCACAGGAATCACATCGCTGTTATGTCAGACGCCTAACTCTTTGAGTTTATAAAAGAAAGATCTTTTCAACTTGTGATATTTATGGCATTTATGAATCACATAATTTTACAGTATACGTCATTTGAAAAGAATTATAAGTAAAGTAGAGACAGTGTTACATTGGTACAATTCCAATTAATGGCTAAGCTAGTGCAATCTAGTCTGTCAGTGCACAGCAGGTCAGCCAAAGCATGCAAAAGCATAACTGTCTACAGGCACATTGCAATTTCACAACTTCACTTTCAATTGTCACTTTAACAATTTGTAAAACAGTATATAAAAGTAGACCTCTGTGTGTATATACATACATATTATTCTCCTCTATACATACTACATGCCTGTTTACACCTCTATGTACAATGAGAAGTAATATATGTGCACATACTACAAACTGTTTACATTCAGTTTTCCCATCTGAAATACTGTTATCAACTAAATTACAAATTGACATTACTATTTTATATTTATTAATGTCTATATTTATTTTGACTGCACTATTTTATTCCTTAGATTATCATTTTTATTTTATTTTTACTTGTGTCATTTCCCCTTTTATATATACAGTACATATTTTTATGAACATTGTCGAAGGAACCTTAGACCAAAGTTTATCATTGCCAATGGCTGCTTTGCTGGAATTGAAATATGACAAATAAAGAACCTTGAACCAATTCAACACATCTGAAGAATTAAGTTTCAAAAAATAAAAATAATAATGAAGGAATATTTTCTTGTGTACTTTCCCAGTAATTAGTACCAAATTATATAGTTCTTTCCAGGAAACAGTAGTAATTATTCAGAAATGACAGGTGTTTAAAATAAAGCATTACCATTTTTACAGGGGGGAGAAAGACTAGAGACAAAAGGGGTATGATGTGACTATAATTCCATCAACTTGCATTTGAATCAAGATGCATGAGCTTCTATTTTTGTCATTCATTGACACGTGGAACAACAACAAAGGTTGTGATAACACATTTTCCAGTAATTTTGTATGTGGAAACATTAAGTAGACACATGGTATTTGCTGTGGGTAGAGCAGGCTTGCCAATTAAACCAGTTATTATTTCCTTGTACCGGGAAACTATTACTCAGTGTGACATTGTTTAACTGTAATTGCTGTCACTTAATTATCTTATTTATTAGCACCAGAAAACAAGAGGTCTTATTCCAACAACTATAAGTAGTTCCCTGTACACCTTAACTGTAAAGGGAGATGACTGACTTGGGCTGTTGTGTATCCCTTGTTTAACCAACATCGGAGTTCCCTGGTTATACATTGCTAAGAGATGAATCAAGAATTACTCTTATTCTGGCTGTAAAGTTCCTTAATGGAAAACCACCATAGGTTATATCACTCATACTACATAAAAGAAAGCAGTCAAGTTTCATCTCTCCGTGTCTGTATGTTAACAAGGTGCAGCGATGATCACATGGTGTTCCCTTCTCTTTCATCAGCATATCTTTACATTAACACTCATTAATATGAGGTGTAAGGAACACGATCCTCCACAGTGCAAAAATCTCAAGGAAGCAGGAACAGTCTGATACGAACGGAGATAGTGTCAGCGTGTTTGAAAAGAATTAAAACCCAAAGGAGATATTAACTATTTCACACATGCATAACTGTGGTGGAATAAACTACTTGAACTCTTCCAGTACACATAGCAGTTACCTCCAGAAAATCAAAACACTCAAGTCCTCTGTCACCAGAAAGTATAGGCATGATGTCATCAGTTCTTCCTGTTTTGTCTACAGCGGTAATGCAACTCCTCTATTTACAAAATATAGTGAAGTGAATGCTCTAAAGCATGTGGTTCTCAAACTTTTTGGATGTGGGGACCAGGCAAGCTAGAGGAAAGAGTGGTCTCACACCTTCTGCACATGCATCATTCAGCACAGTGAAGTGAACAACATCCAAAAGAAGTAACTTAAATTAATATTAACTTTATCCCTTCCAAATAAATTTAAATTGTCCAGTATGGTGGCCCTAGATCAAGGAGACATAATCAAATTCAGTGCATTTTTGTGTTGCTTCTCATGTATCTATTCCTCCCTGGGTGTGAATCCCTGTGAATTCTGCAAGCCTTACTTGCAATATAAACAAAGGGTACAATATTACAGCATGTCTTGCAGACCTGGGGCCAATTACTATTATAATGATAATACAAAAATACACTTATCATATGTTAAATCCAATAAAATGCTAAATGGTGGGTGTTTGACACACAAGAGAATATCAAAGTGTCGTGCAGGTGAGGTCCCAAAACCATAATAAAATATTTCACTAGTATAGTACTATCACTTTCTGAGAAATACTGCTTCTGTCTGAAACTCTAAGGACATTCAAACAAAACCTAAAAAAACATGCGACAACTGGATGTTAACCTTGATGCCTTTATATAACAACCTGTGGAGAATGACGTACCTGTTGAGGTGGAGGGGGCTGCATGTAGCCTTGTGGGGGCGGCGGGGCCTGCATGACGGGCTGGGATGGAGGAGGTGGTGGAGGTGGGGGATGGGGGTGTCCAGTGGCGGGCTGGTAGCCAGATGGAGGCGGCATAGGCTGACCCGTGGTAGCCATGATGTAGCCGGTCTGAGGAGGGGGGTGCTGGGTGAGCACCGTGGGAGGAGCCTGATACATAGGTGGAGGCTCAGGGTTCTCACTGGAGCCCTGCCGACTCAGCGTCATCTGGGTGAATTGAGGCGCCAACTCTTCTCCCTGGGAGGAATGGGAATGATGTCACTGCTGGGTTTTGATTGCCACTACACTAAATACAAGTACAAAATGATTAATATGAATCTAGATTGCACAGTATTTAATACAAAATGCATAATATAATAAATAACTGCAAATTATACTCAAAGACAGTATTCTGAAACAGCAGTAGGCATAAAGTGCATAATAGCAAGTCATTGCATGCATCGTCTACGGATATGTA